>JAVKPL010011209.1:0-11804 GCA_032173675.1 Gastrolobium villosum
TGACGTGGATCGGCAAGTGTACCGAATCGCGCAAGTAATAAGTAGTAAGTCAGGTCGAATCCACAGAGAGTGTATCTAAATCAATTAAACTATTCTTTTGAAGATTAAATGATCCAAGAGGTTTTTGACACGAATGTCAGGATTGTGTGGAAATTTGATTTGTAAAATAAAACGTGTTTTTGTTCTTTTCGAATAATTGAGAATCCAACAAAATAAGAGTTTGGAAATTTTTGAGAAAAACGCTACAGTTAGAGAACACTTACCGATGATCCCCACCTTTTACTCTGGATTAAGTTAAATATCAATATATATATCGTGAAATTAGATAATTATCAGATAAAAATATCAGTAGTTAATTCTCAATCCCTTGAAGAATTAACCCTTTAACCTCATATAAAACCCTAATTCCTTGAGGTGTCCTATATGAGATCAAGCATAAAGATCGATAATTAAAACATCTACAATATGAATCATGTCTATCCCTAGATCATGTTCATACCGTCGTTATATTCCCTTTCTGGATTAAATACCGCAGATTCCTCTTGTTGGCCCTAATCCTCAGATTTATTATCAATTACTAGATTGATCGGATCTAATAATAACAATAACAATACGATCAGAATAGAACGAAATTCAAAGGATAAATATATAAATATAACTCAATCCATTGTATCAGGGGTTCACAAGGGTTCGTGACCCTAACCACAACAAAGAGGTTCTAGCCAACCATTATCATGGCTAAAATCCAATATTCAAATAAAGACATCCAAATAGAAAAACTACAGAAAGGTAGAAGAAGAAGATGTTCCTCTCCGAATCTCCAAAGCCTTTCTCCTCAGAATGACCTAAAATGGTTCAGAATTACCAACTGTGTCTTTAGGGTTGTCTTTTGCCCTTTTTATACACCTCAGAATTCTCCTTTCCTCGCAACTGACAGCTGTCCATTTCAACCCTACGCTTGGAGCGCAGGATCCACGCTCCAAGTGTAGAAACACTGTTTGATTTCTCCTTGTCTACGCTTCAAGCGTAGGGTTCTACGCTTGAAGCGTAGACTCACTGCCTTGGGTCTCTTCCTACGCTTCAAGCGTTGAATTGAACGCTCCAAGCGTGGAGCTTCTGTCTGATTTCTTCCTGCTCCTTTTTTTGACCTTTTTCTCCTATAAACATGAAGAATTTGAGTGAGAGAGTGTCTGACAATTTTTATTCAATAATTTCACCACATATACACCTTTATACACAGTTTTAGATCTGATTCCATGCTTTTTTGATCTATAAAAGTATATATGCTGGGAGCATATCAGTCATCCAGATAGGAGCACACTAGGTAGTCTCGGGTGTATATGGTTGGAAGGGGTACCTTGGTGGGTTGTTCTATGAACACGCCAGGGGTAGTACCCATAGGCGTATAGCCGAGGACATGGCGTGGTATTGGTAGCTACCATCCCGCATGTCGTAGTTGTTTTATGATATTACCCCCTTTCTCTAAATCCCTTGCTTTATCCTGTTTTATAATAGTGATGGTGTTTTATATTATTGATATACATCGAAGTGAACCATTGGGTGGAGTTTTCTCCAGAATCTCTTGGTTACTGAGATATATCTGTATATCTCACCCCGTCTCGGGGCATTTATTTTAGGATGTAACAGTGGATATGGAGCAGCGGGCAAGAAGCCCGCATGATGATGAGTGGAGTAGTGATGCATATTTTGCTTCAGTGTATTATATTTGTCATTTTAGTTATGAATTCATTTGTTAAGTAAAGTTGTAATATGTGGATTATTGTAAATTGAAGTTAAAGTGTAAGTGTAATTGTAATTCAGTACTGTAAATATACTATGGATGTATGCTTATTATTATAGAAGGGTCTTAGGCCTATTTTAGAGTTATAATTATATGTATGATGATTTATGCATGAAATTGAAGGTTGGTGATTGAAACTATAGAAGATTTGAAAGTGAACCGTTTATGTTTTAAGTGTAAATTGGATTGGGTTGTAAGTGCCCCAAGGCGTTGTTGGTCCTTGTGTGTGCCACCCATTGGATTTTGCTGGATTTCAGGTACATTAGTTGTGTTAAACAACTTATGCAAATTTGGGGATTTTAGGAAATACAAAGGAAACTCTGGCGAAATTTCTGTAGAATTGGCAATTTTTGGGTGAACTTCGGGAGAGTATATCTCTCTCCATAGTGGTCCGATTGGGACGTGCCATACGCCATTTTGAAGCTTAAGATGTCCCCTACGTTGTTTCAAAATCTTAGGATCATTGGTGGTTTGCACAGCCCACGGTGGCTGAAGGCACAATCTGCCCTGTTCCTGTGGGCAGATCTGGAGCAGTTTTGGGAAATTAATTCCCGCTTCGTTACTTGGTCAAATTAAGCATACGATATATCAAATCGAAGTTTGAGGTGTCCAGTTTATGGTGTAAAAGTTTGAGAGACAGTGGTCTTGTGGTTAGGTGCAGAATATTCTGTGAAGATTGGAGGTTTTGGGCTGTTTTGGAGTTGGCGGGCAATGTTGTTTGTCCAACTTCAAATGGCGATAACAGGAGCTCACGAGCTCGGAATCGAGTGCGTAATAGCTTGTTAGAAAGGTAATGGAATAAGGAAAAAGGATAACCTGAAGTGTAGGTTTGGATTTTTGTTTTGTGTTCACATAAAAATTAATTAGTGAACCTTGTTAAGTTGGTAAAAACGTAAAAGTGAGAAATTGGCTAAGTGGGTTTATGGGTGATATGCTCCCAGCATATATACTTTTATAGATCAAAAACGCAGGAAATCAAATCTAAAACTGTGTATAAAGGTGTATATGTGGTGAAATTATTGAATAAAAATTGTCAGACACTCTCTCACTCAGATTCTTCATGTTTATAGGAGAAAAATGACAAATAAAGGAACAGGAAGAAAATCAGACAGAAGCTCCACGCTTCAAGCGTTCAACCCACGCTTGAAGCGTAGGAAAAGACCTCAAGACAGTGAGTCTACACTTCAAGCGTAGAACCCTACGCTTGAAGCGTAGACAAGGAGAAAAGAGGCAGAAGCTCCACGCTTGGAGCGTGGATCCTGCGCTCCAAGCGTAGGGTTGAGATGGACAGCTGTCAGTTGCGAGAAAAGGAGGATTCTGAGGTGCATAAAAAGGGCACAAGGCAACCCTAAAACATACTTTTCATATTCTGGACAAATCAGAGGTCATTTTGGAGGCGAAAGCTCTAGAGAGATCTCTTCTTCTACCTTTCTGTAGTTCTTGTAGTTGTATGTTTTCATTTGAATATTGGATTTTTGCCATGATAATGGTTGGCTAGAACCTCTGTGGTTAGGGTCACGAACCCTTGTGAACCCCTGATACAATGGATTGAGTTTTTATTGATATATTTATCTTTTGAATTTCGTTCTATTCTGATCGTATTGTTATTGTTGTTATTAGATCCGATCAATCTAGTAATTGATAATAAATCTGAGGATTAGGGCCAACAAGAGGGATATGAGGTCTTTAATCCAGAAAGGGAATAGAACGACGGTATGAACATGATCTAGGGATAGACATGATTCATATTGTAGATGTTTGAATTATCGATCTTTATGCTTGATCTCATATAGGGCACCTCAAGGAATTAGGGTTCTATATGAGATTAAAGGGTTAATTCTTCAAGGGATTGAGAATTAACTATTGATACCTTTATCTGATAATTATCTAATTTCACGATTTATATATTAATATTTAACTTAATCCAGAGTAAAAGGTGGGGATCATCGGTGAGTGTTATAACACCTCAAATATTTAAATGTGTATTTTAATATTATATTGTGAAATGAAAGTTGGTGGATTAGTGAAAATCCATGAATTATGGCCAAAATGGGCAAAAAGGGCAAAATGGTAATTTGCCAACCGTGTGTTCTGAGGCTAAAATACTGAGTTAGAGATTTCAAATGACAAAAGTAATACTGGAAATGGAATCAGGGCGGAAAATTGAGTGAATAGGCAAATTTGGGAAAAATTGATGAATAGTGATTTTTTTTTAGTGTTAAAATACTGTGGTGTGAGTGTACCGATAGGTGTGAAATTTTTATCAACATTTTGGAGAAATAAAAATATGTCATGGACTGGAAAAATATGTAGATTAAGAATTTATGATCGGAAATTTTATCGGAGTTAAAGTTAGATCGCGTGTGGGACCCGTGTGACCGAAGTCACTTGGCCCCACCCTCTTTTTCTTCTTCTTTCCTCTCTTTTTCTTCTCTTCCTCACGCGCCCTCTCTGCACCAAACAGAACCAAGAGCCATTTCTTCATCTTTTCTTCATTTCTTCGTTTCTTCACCGAATCGCTTGATTTTGGTGTTGAAATCTATTGTAAACAACCTTCCAAAGCCATTGGTAACACTTAGAATCCTTGAATCCATCTCCTTGGCCGCGTTTTGAGCAAAATCAGATTCGACCCACTTGAGTTTTTGGAGTTTTCTTGGAGTTTTGATCTTCTAATGGTTTAGTGAAGCCTTGGTGGTGATCATACAACACATTGTGAGTATATTTGTGGTATTTTTATGGTTGGATTCATAGATCTAGGAATTTATGCTTTAAACCTTTGATTTTAGATGTGTGATGATAGAGAGCCCAAATGGAAAAATGCTATTAGATGAAAAGGCCTTAGAATCATGCTTGTAAGCTAGAAGTGCTATGTTAATTTTTGGTGAAAAATATAGGTTTTCAACTTAGTCGAATTTGAGGAAATTTCATGAAAAATGAGTTTGGGTGTAATTTGGATTTGATAATTGTTGTAGGGTGCCTCACACGGACGGAATTGTGAAAAGTTAATTGGGAGCATACGTTTGGAACAGATTGCTCGTATTGAGGTAAACTCTTGGAACTTGGGTTTAATCCCTAGTGTGCTCCACCACACCTAGAGGAAGGTTGTGGTTGGATGGTGTGGTTATGACATGATGTGATTGTGTGCTTGTATGCATATTGCTTGTATTTTGTGAAAATTGTTTGGTCACTGGCCAGTTGACGTGTGTTGGTTTGGACATCCGCTGGGTTCATCCTACGGGAGAATGCCAGTTGGAGATGCCATGGTGTTGACTCTGGGAGCGACATCAGGATGATCCAAGCGGGGGACGTCCGCCGGATAGGGCTCATGAGGAGTTCCGGTTGGGTATTGCCATGGAGTCTTCTCAACCATGGGAGAGGCGCCAGGACTGTCTCGGGAGTTATATGATGGAGTCCTTGAACATGAATCCATGCGTGGATGTTCTTGGGTGTCTCCAGTTGGATGGTGATATTGTTTTACTTGCATATTACATTATGTCATATTTATACATTTTAGTGAGCCATGGGGTGGAGAGAGCCTCTAGCTCCATTGGTTTACTGAGATATATCCGTATATCTCACCCCGTGTTTGGGGGACCACATTTCAGGTCACTATGAGCCGGGAGGAGCTTCGGGCAAGAAGCCCGTATAGTGGACATTGGATTGGCATGCGGTGCATTGGGATTGCATGACATTTTGGAGGAGTTATGGAGTGCACATAGCATACCATTAGTATTTTGAGACTTAGGTCATGAACATATTGCATGATGTTATTTCCATGCTTTTGTTAGTGTTCATGATTATATGCTAAGTCTTGTTTATGGTTTATTATTCATGGCATGGATAACTGTATATTTTGAGTGAGCATGGGACTTGTCCATTGCCACATTCATAGCCTTGAAGTCTTGGTATCCATGTTGTACAAATGGTCCATATTTGTATGTAAATGGCCATTATTTGAGGACTTTGTAAATGAGGCATGTTTTAAGGAAATTGTATGATGGAAGGGCCTGGAGCCTACATTAGGACATGATTATGTGTTGTGTGGAGTACCAAGGGGTTAGGGATGGATTACACAACCTTTCTTGGGCTTAAAATGCTGTAATCTGTCATTTTGCTGCATAGTAATCGATTACCCAAGGCATGGTAATCGATTACCATGCAACAGGGGACGAAAAATTGGCTACTGTCACCACTGGTAATCGATTACTGGCCTTTGGTAATCGATTACCATGTGAGGTAATCGATTACCCAAAGTTGGTAATCGATTACCAGAACAGAGGATTGAGAAAATTGGCTACTGCCTCATTTTTGACAGGTGGTAATCGATTACCACCCACTGGTAATCGATTACCACAGTGTAAATTTTAATCTAAAAGAAAGGGGCTTAACTTGATGGGTAGAACTCCAAATGACTCGTGGTTTGAAACCACGCGTAGATAACATAAAGGACTACAACTTGGTAAAATGTGAGAGTAATATGGTGAGTTTAAATGAATTGAATAAAAAGAAGGATGTATGATGTTAGCAAAAATGTATGCTTCCGCGTATTGCATTTACAATTATAGTGTTGTTTTAATTGATTACGGAAAATGTATTGATGTAAGAAAAGGAATATGTTAAAAGAAAAATCTGCCCGTGATTTAATTAACCCAATCACTGTGATTGTAACTGCGCTTAATATCATAATCAATGCTAACAATACCGGTGTACAACGGGCTGTTACAAGTGTTCTCTAACTGCAGCGTTTTTCTCATATATTCAAACCCTTATTTTAGTGGATTCTTGATTATTCAAAAATAACAAAAACACGTCTTTTATTTTACAAATCAATTTCCCACACAATCCTGACATTCGTGTCAAAAACATCTTGAAATATTTAATCTTAAAAAGGATAGTTTAATTGATTTGGACACACTCTCTGTGGATACGAACTTGACTTATCATTTTATTACTTGCGCGATTCGGTACACTTGCCGATTCACGTCAATGGGAACCCATTAGTGGCTTATATGTAGTAAAATAAAGTGTATAAATAGTTTAAGTAAGTCTTCCGCTAGTGTTTCAGTTATGATCACAGATTTTAATCGGAAAAAGTTTATTTGCATTTTTATAAATGAATCGCTGTGATTGTAACTGCGCTTAATATCATAATTAATATTAACAATACCGGTGTACAACGGGCTGTTACATTACCAATCTTAAATGATGACATTGACTTGGACTTTGGTTCTGACTATGAAGACATTGACTTGGACTTTGGTTCTGACTATGAAGACATGGACTTGGACTTTGGTTCTGACTATGAAGACAATGACTTGGACTTCGGTTCTGACTATGAAGACATGGACTTGGACTTTGGTTCTGACTATGAAGACATGGACTTGGACTTTGGTTCTGACTATGAAGACATGAACTTGGACTTTGGTTCTGACTATGAAGACATGGACTTGGACTTTGGTTCTGACTATGAAGACATGGTGGACTTGGACTTTGGTCACATTTGATATATTTGACCAAAGTCCAAGTCCATGTCTTCATAGTCAGAACCAAAGTCCAAGTCCATGTCTTCATAGTCAGAACCATAGTCCAAGTCCATGTCATCATTTAAGATTGGTAATCCATGTGAACCTTCTTGATTACCATAAACTATGGCTGCTTGGAATTGAAGTTGACCATTGGTTGAGTTGCTTAAGTTCTATGCATGACCCAATTGAAGATTTGCAGAAGAAGGCAACTCTGGCACATTCAAAGGAGCAGGAGTATCCAATCTACTATTCATCCCACCAGGTGAAGAAGATATAAAAGGAATGATATTATTATCAAAGAGTAAAACCCAAATCCAATCATCATATCATAATTTTTGAAATCAAAATTTCAAGTGTAAAATCCAAATCCAATGATCATATCACAATTCAAATATTCACATCTATTAGAGTAAAACCAAAATCCAATAATTAATCTAATTAATTTCTAGATGTTAAAATAATTTTATTTAAATACCCTAAGGGTTACATATAATATATGAAAACATCATAAAATTTCCTAAGGATTAAGATTACCTGATCTCCATTTTTGCTAACTTGTAGAAGAGAATAATTTGGGGCAGAAAACCGGTCGGTAACCAAAAGAAGATAATAATAAAATTTGAAGTAAGGAGATAGAGAATAGAGGAGAAGAAGAATAGTGGAGAAATAATGAGGATTGAAGGTGAATTGGTTTGGTTAGGCTAGGCCTCTATTTATAGTTGAAGTTTTGTGCTCGAATATAGGTTTCGTGCATTTATTTTCTTATTCTTCATTAATGTATCTGGCTCAGATTTTGGCTTTATACACTATTTTATTCTTAATTTCTTATGGCTCAGAATACAACTAACTTATTTACTAACGCAAGGCTAACTCATGATTAACTCATCATATCTAATCAAATTACTAATCAAACATTAATACATAAATCATTAATCAATTAATAAATCAGTTAATTATAATTAATCATATAATATATATATATATATATACACAAATTAATATTAATATTATTTTATTATAAATAATCTAGAGTATTACAAAGTATCAAAATTATTTTCCAATAGCACTCATATCGCACATATATCACACAAAATCATTTTATCAAATGTAGAATTTATATTATAATTTATTATCTATAACCATCATATATGTATATATATATATATATATATATATATATTATATTATTACTACTAATTTATAGTTTATTATTATTATTAGTATAAATTATTATTAATTTTCTGGGATATTACATCATGAGTGTCAAGTCACTGCATTACCCCAAAATTAAAAGTTCTCACATACTCGTCCAATGAATATATCAACTACATTACTATTAATGTGTGATAAGTAAGAATTTATTACCTGGGTCACTCAATTCACAACATAAGTGTAGTCTTACCAAAATACCATCCTCAATGCAAAATCTTTGTAGCTCCAATTGTTACAACACCACATACTCTGTCACTGCAATGTTGTGTAAACTCTACAAAGAAAAATAAAATAAGGCTAGTCATTATTTAATCAAAAAGAAAGATAAAATCCATATTCTGAAAATTGTAACATCCCGTTACCGGACCGGTGTGTTAATATTGAATATGATATTAAGTGCAGTTACAATCACAGTAATTGCGTTAATTAAATTACGGGTAAACTTTTTTCTTTTATTAATTCCTCTTTGTTAAACATTAACCGTTTCCGTAATTAATTAAGACAACACCATTACTGTAAATGCAAGACTCGCGGAAGCATAAAACATGCTAAATGCCATCTCTCCAAGCATTATCATTCATTTTATCTTTTAGAAAGCACATTTTTGAAATTTAACATAGTTGTAATCGATTACCATCCTTGAGGTAATCGATTACCAAAGGTTCCAGAATAAGGCAGTAGCTCCAATTGAGCTCCCTGTTTCAAGGTAATCGACTACCCAGCATTGGTAATCGATTACTGAACTAGGTAATCGATTACTTTGTTCACATTGGCTCATTTTTCGTGTCCTCTGTTTCAGGTAATCTATTACCCATGGAAAGTAATCGATTACCATGCAGTAAAAGCGACAGATGACAGCTTTAAAGACACAAAATGAGTGATGTAACTTACTCCTAACACCTTGATACTTAATACACACACTATCCAAGTTCTAATATAGGCTCTAGGCCCTTCCTTCATACATATTCTAATACCAATGCACCATTTTACCTCATTCACCAATTGTGTTGCCATTTACATATCATATGGCTCATTTTACATCATAAGTGCTCAATGCCTCAAAATACAATATGTGTGGCCATGCACAAGTCCCATGCTCACCAAAATACCAATAGAAACTAAAGGCATAAATATACATCAATTTTAAAAGACTTAACATATAGTCATGAACATACAAAAGCATGGCAATATCAACATGCAACAAGTTCATAACCTAAGTCCAAAGTATTAAACACTATACTAGGTGTATTCAATAAAATCCTTTAACATGCTATGCCCTCCATGTGCACCTCATGCTCCACTCCTCCAGGCTCAACCTAACCTGAAATGATGTCCCTAAACGCGAGATGAGATATACAAATATATCTCAGTAAATCAAGGGGACTAGAGGATCACTCCACCCCATGGCTCACTCAATGTGCAACAATTAACATTATGTAAAATGCATGACATACAATATCACAAACAACTGGGGACAAATCCAAGAACATCCACATTAGGATTCCGTCCAAGGACCCCATCATATGACTCCTAGAATCTTCCTGGTGCCTCTCCCATAGTTGAGACGACCCAATGGCAAAACCCAACTGGAACTCCTCATGAGCCATATCCAGCGGAAGTCCCACATTTGGATCATCCTAGTACCGCTCCCAGAGTCGGCCCCACGGCAAAACCCGACCGGAATCCCCAAAGGATATATCCAGTGGAAGTCCAAACCAACACACATCTGCTGGCCAGAGAGCAAACAATTCACACACAACATGCTCAAAGCATGTCACACAATCAAGCAATAATGCATGAACATACATATTCACACAATGTTCAACAACACAAACTCCAACCACAACCTTCCACTAGGTGTGGTGGAGCACACAAGGGACTAAACCCAAGTTCTAAAGGTTTACCTTGACTCTGAAGCCAATGCTCCACACGTAAGCTCCAAGCTTAATCCGCTTCCATAGCGTCCGTGAGAGGCAACCTGAATGATCAACAATCATGATCATCAAACCATTTGCAATAGCACATAATTTTCATAATAATTATGCTCAACAATTATCCATTAGGTTCAAAGGCCACCATACAACTTATTCAATCATCCAAACCTCTTTATTCATCAATCTAACTCACTCATCTACCAATGTATCGACCATTGATTACACCATATTTTCACTTCAATTCTTCCTTTCCACACCACATGGTTCGAAATTTACAAGGAACCATCCAACAAAGTTCTCGATCCAATTTAACACTTACACTCATCATATAATCCTATCATTTACATATACCAACACACCTTCCATCATTTCCATCCATTACAATGCATGTTTACATTTCACATTTTCATCAATTTCCACCAATTTCACTAAGTTACAAAATCCAATATCACCATAGATTTTATTGCATAAGTCATCATTATACAATCATATTACCACATTATACAATAACTCACCACACCATTATCACACAACTTAACCTCGCCATTTCATGACACATCAATTTTTCTAAGTTATAAAATCATCTTTTTCACCTAAAATTTTCATGGCATTTCTAGCTCCATTCTAAGACATTATCATCTAATGCACATTTTTCATTTGAGCTCCCTAACCATACAAATCAACAAAATCCCACATAGGGTTCATAAATCAAATCCACAAATTAAGCCATTCAAATGGTGAAGAAGCTTACCCAAATTCAAGGCATAAGGCTCCACCACATCATATCCAACCATTGGAGCTCCAAACAACTCCATGAATACAAATCTACAACACTTGGCCGCGGGTTTGGGGAGGGAATTTCTCAAAATCTAGTGGCTTTCAAGGCTCAAGACTACTACCAATGGATTTGGAAGGGGATTTCTAATAAGTTTCATGACAAATTTTGTTTGATTTGGTGAGGTATAGATGAAGTTACAAAATGTGAGAAATTTCAAGGTCCAAGGCTATGGAGGACGAGGCACTCACGGGGAAGAAGAAGAAATTAGGAGAGAGAATCTTGTTTTTTTTCCTTTAAAGGTCACTTAAGTGTACAGGTGCGTCCCACATGCGACTTAACTTTGATCAATCACCTAATTTCGACCACAATTTCATAACCTATATATTTTTCTTGTTCATGACATTTTTGTTTCCTAAAAATACTGATAAAAAATTCACGCTTATCGGTACAATTATACCGCAGTATTTTACACCGGAAAAATCATTATTCATCAATTTTTCCCAAATTTGCCTATCCACTCGATTTCTTGTACTGAGTCTGTTTCCGGCATTATT
>JAVKPL010011210.1:0-11561 GCA_032173675.1 Gastrolobium villosum
CTTCCGCACAAAAGGCTTCCTAGCCGAGTTTGAGGGAACCGGTTCCCAACAGTGGTATCAGAGCCCGAGTTCGATGGGATCTGAGGGAGATGAGATGGAGACCAGTGGCATAACCCATGATGGAGATATGTTCAAGCTGATCGCAAACAATTTCACCTACTAGAAACCGATGATGGAAGATCATCTCTACTACGAAGAAGGTTCATGAGCCTCTATTATCCTTGATGGAGGACCGATAGCAAAACCGATAAGGAATGGGAGATTCTGAGTCGTAAGGCTGTAGCTACGATCAGAAAATATATTGACAAGAGCCTCTTTGAGACGTGTCCGAGTTCACGAATGCGTATGAATTATGGACGAAGTTGGAGTCCTTGATTCAGAAGAAGACTCCCAAGAATAAAGCACACTTGGTTCGCCGACTTGTGAAGCTAGAATACAAGGACGACATGAGCATGATAGAACATCTCAACACCTACAAAGGTATTGTGAATCAGCTGTCAAAAGCTGATATGAAAATTGATGAAGAATTGTAGGCATTGCTGCTATTTAGCTCGCTGCCAGAAAGCTGGGATATCTGGTGGTGACTTTGAATAATTCAACTCCAGATGGAAAGTTGAAGATGGATGTCATGACAGACAGCCTCCTGGGCGAAGAATCCAGTAGAAAAGAACGAGGTAGTTCGAGCACGTCTGAGGCCAATGTTGCAGGGAACAAAGGGAGATCCAAATGGAGGGGTAGAAGCAAGAGCCGGGGTCGAGATCGTGATAGAAGAGGAAAGTCCAGAGGTTGGTCAAAGCCTAAATATGAATTGAAGTGCTTTTAAAGTGGAAAGACAGGTCGTAGAAGCTGGACTGCTGGACCTTGCAAAATGATGAGAAGAACGACTCTGTAAAGCCGGATCAGATAATTACCAAGAAGAGGGAAGACAAGAGCACCACAGTGGTGGCTGCCACTCCTGATGCCGAGATATTCCTCCTTGGTGAGGATAATTTTTTTTTTTGAGATACACGAGGATAATTATTTGAATGTTGCATATGATGATTAAACCCGGATTGTTGACTCTGGTGCCTCCTTCCACGTTACTGCACTCAAAGGTTTTTTCCTCTTACCGAGGTGGTGATTTTGAAGTCGTGAAGATGGGAAATCAGGTGACCAGCAAAATTGTTGGTGTCGATGATGTAACTCTGACCACGGGTGTCGGATGCCGACTTGTATTGAAAGATGTAAAGCATGTTCCTGACATGCGATTGAATCTAATCTCAGTAGGCAAACTTGATGATGCCGGGTTAGTGAACTACTTCGGCAGTGTGAGATGGAAATTGGCCAAGGGAAACTTGGTCGTGGCCTGAGGCAAGAAGGAAGTCTCCTTGTACGTGATGCAAGGTAAGATCAATGGCGGAGAAGCCAATTCTGTCCGAGATGAACCGAGTTTGGAGCTATGGCACAAGCGCCTCGGCCACATGAGCGTGAAAGGGCTCCAGATCCTTCACAAGAAAGGATTACTGACCGGGTTGAAAGGCCAAGCGTTGGAAAGTTACACGCACTGCCTAGCTAGAAAGCAGCACCGAGTTTCTTTCGTGAAACCAGATCAGCCCAGAAGACGCAGGTATATTCTTGACCTCGTCCATACTGATGTTTGCTCCATGTCAGAAAGATCTCTTCGAGGAGCTCAGTATTTTGTTTCATTTATTGATGACCATTCCCGCAAAGTGTGGGTGTATTTGTTGAAGTCTAAAGACCAGGTACTCCAATCCTTTAAAGAATTCCATGCAATGGTTGAAAGGGAGACTGATAAGAAATTGGAGGTGGTTCGAACTGACAATGTTGGTGAGTATTGCGGCCCTTTTGATGCATATTGCAGAGCGGCCGGGATCCGACTTGAGAAGACGCCCCCCAAAACTTCACAATTGAATGGATTGCTGAGAGGATGAACAGGACTATTGAAGAGAAGGCCTGAAGTATGCTATCCAATGCCAGATTGCTGAAATCATTCTGAGGAGAACCCGTCAAAACTGCTGTTGACTTGATCAACCTCTCACCATCACGACCACTTGAAGGAGAAATTCTAGAAGAAGTCTGGACAGGTCGGAAAGCGGCCTATAATCAATTAAAGGTGTTTGGATGCCGAACCTTCGTGCATATCCCCAAAGATGAAAGGGAAAAACTTGATGCAAAGACTAAAGAATGCATCTATCTTGGTTCGCCGAGCTGTGAGTTTGGGTTCCGACTTTGGGATCCAATCAATAAAAGGATCATGAGAAGTCGAGATGTGATCTTTCATGAAGATGAGACCATTCATGACAACTCGAAGCCCAAAGTCTAGGTTACTGTCAGACGTGAAGAACCCATCCCTCCTGTCCGAGCTGAAGCAGGGGAGAAAATCAAGAAAATGAAGAAATTGATGATCAACAAGCTGATGATGAAGTCCGAGTTGAAGATGAGATCTGGGATGAGAATGATGAACCAGGTTCTCAAGCTGAAGAACAACCGAGATATCCAACTCGAGAAAGAAGACCCTCTACAAGATACCCATCTGATGAATACACCGTTGTAGCTGAAGACGGTGAGCCTCAAAGTTATGATGAGGCTGTGACGAGCTCAGAGAAAGAAGAATGGGAAAAGGAAATGCAAGACAAGATGAAGTCTCTGCACGAAAATCATACTTATGAACTGACCGATTTTCCTGAAGGAAGACGAGCTCTGAAAAATAAATGGGTGTACAAGATTAAGAATAAAGAGAACGGGCAGAAGCCGAGATACAAAGCCCGGATTGTGGTGAAAGGCTGCAATAAGAAGAAATGAGTAGACTTTGAGGAGATTTTTTCTCCTGTGGTGAAAATGACCTCGGTCTGAACTGTGTTAGCTATGACAGCTTCGATGGACCTCGAGGTAGAACAAATGGACGTGAAGATGGCATTTCTTCACGGTGATTTAGAAGAAGAGATTTATATGGAACAAACTGAGGGGTTCCAAGCTCCAGACCAAGCAGATTTGGTATGTCGGTTGAAGAAGAGCCTTTGTGGCTTGAAGCAAGCACCTCGGTAGTGGTACAAGAAATTTGAATCATTCATGACTGATCACAAGTTTAAGAAGACAGAAGCCAACCACTGCGTATTTGTGAAGAGGTATGAGGCCGGAGATTTTTTGATATTGTTGTTATATGTTGACGACATACTTATTGTAAGGAAAGACAGATTGAGGATAGCTGCCCTGAAGAAGGCGTTAAGCTCGTCCTTCGCAATGAAGGACCTCGGCCCTGCAAAGTAAATACTCGGATTCAAGATTATCCGAGATAGACAAAAGAAGCTACTATGGCTAACTCAAGAAAAGTATATTGAGAAGATTTTGAAGAAATTCAGCATGGACAAAGCCAAAACAGTGAGCACCCCCCTAGCCGAACACATAAAGCTCAACCAGAAGCAATGTCCGAGATCTGATGAAGACAAAGACGAGATGCCGAAGGTCCCACATCAATCCGCCGTCGGAAGCTTGATGTATGCAATGGTTTGTACCAGACCCGACTTGGCATATGCTGTTGGAATGGTAAGCCGGTATTTGTCAAACCCCGGCAAAGAGCACTGGGAAGCAGTGAAGTGGATCTTCAAGTACCTCCGAGGTACCACCGATTTATGTCTCCGATTTGGAGAAGGCAAAGCCGAGTTGCAAGGCTACTCGGGTTCTGATTTAGGGGGAGATTTCGACTCTAGGAAGTCGACGACGGGATACATGATGAGATTTGCCGGAGGAGCTGTCTCTTGGCAATAAAGACTTCAGAAATGTGTTGCACTTTCGATAACTGAGGCTGAGTACATTGCCGCGACTGAGGCAAGCAAATAGATGCTGTGGATGAAGAAGTTCCTCATGGAACTCGACCATGAACAAGACAAGTACGAACTGGGTTGTGACAATCAAAGCGCAATCCATCTTGCGAAGAATTCGACCTATCACTCCCGCACTAAGCATATTGATGCGAGGTATCACCGGATCCGGGATGTGGTGGAAGGCGGAGAGCTCGAACTCGTCAAGGTGCACAATGACCAAAATTGGTCTGATATGATGACGAAGCCGGTTCCAGCAAAGAAATTTGAAGACTGCTGTGAAGGAGCCTGGTTGATGCTGAAGCTGACGCATTGAAGTCGGATGGGGAGATTTGTTGGGCCCTCCTTCAATGTTAAGCCCATTTGAGGGGTTTTCCTAAAACACCCCTAACCCTAATTTCCATCTCCTATAAATACTCATTAGTTGGGGTGGAGGCTAGGTAATATGAGAGGATTTTGTTTGAGAGAAAATTGTTTGATTGTTTGAGCAAAGCTTTATGCTTTGCATTTGAGAGATCTCTAGGGAGAGTTTGAGAGAAACATCTCTAAGATAGTTTGATTATCACCATTGTTGAAAAAGGTTGTGTTAACCACCACATTGGTGCATTTGATTCTTGTAACCATTATTCTCATAGTGGATTTTTGATCTGGACTAGGTCCCGTGGGTTTTACTTCTTCATTGGAGAAGGTTTTCCCACGTTAAAATATGGTTGTGTTCTTTTATCTCTCTCCTATTTGTTTTTGATTTTTCTGCTGCACTGCCGACCTGGTTATATTCAGGCTGAGATACTGCCGAGATCCGAACTCCGGATCTTGTTGATTGACTTCCGCACAAAAAGCTTCCTAGCCGAGTTTGAGGGAACCGAGTTCCCAACAGGGTTTGCATTCTATCATTTAACATGACCACAAAAAATTTACTACATACACAACATTTTGAGGGGCCCGCATGTTTAAAAAAAAAACTATGGCACGTAAAACGAATTTCTATAACATAACACAATCACTTTCCCTACAACATAACTCTTATAAAACCCTTTAATCATATATACCTGTTTTTAAAGTGAAGAAATGGATTATATAACCTTTGCATGCATTTGATTTGCTTTTATTGTCATTGTTAAATGATATGTTCTTATTTAATTATAAAAATATTACATTATTTTATTGGGTGAGGTTATGCTTACTATTTATTTTTCTTATTACTTCTTACTACTAAATTTTAATAGTTGATTTTCGTCAATCTAACGATTGTAATTTATGGGGTTATACTTATTAATTAATTATTAATTTCTAATAAATTATAATCATTAGATTGACAAAAATCAACTGTTAATATTATAGTAAGAGATAGTAAGAAACAGGTAGTAAGTATAATCTTTTCTTATTTTATTATATTTCTTATATTTAAAAATTTGCAAAAAAAATAGTTAAGATAATATTTGTTTTCATTATTTCCTTTGTAAATTATTAAAACAAGAAAAAAATAAAAAAAAATAATGTAATATTTGTCTATGCACTTGTTCACACTTGCACAAATATAGGTCCACCAGTGGCATACGTATGGCATGGAAATATCTAAAATATTCTCGTCGTGCCCACTTTTTGATATATCCTTCAAATAAAATTCAAACACCAATGACATATTAACACATAGCAGAGATAATTACTAACAAGTATCTTATTAAATATAAGTGTCTAAAAATGCGCTCCGCATCATGCACATTGCATGCTAACACCCGGAAAAACATGAGTAAATAAAAATAACACAAATAAAAAGATTTTAATTTAATTGTATACAAAATTGTGTTTCTTGATTATGCTTTTCTGCGATGATAATTCCGTGTCTCTTGAGAGAGAAAACAGTTGTTGCTTATGAACCAAGTATAATGTCCACCGAAACAGAAAAAGGTGGCGTCAAATCTAAATCAAAATTTTATAACAACGAACACGATGTGTCACGCACGTCTAACTAAATTAATTAATAACTATTGATTCCTGTCAATAGGAAGTGGACTTGAATTACTTACACAGAACACGTAGACATTGAACTGCCTCCTTTTTTTTTTTTTGAAAGGTTTTATTTTTATTATTTTGCATGGGACAAGTTGTCTCATGTAACACATAAAAAGAAGATGAGATCCATTTTTTATTTTCTCTCTTCTTTTTTAGTGGATTCCACCTTTTTTTTGTTGCATGAGAGAACTTGTCTCGTGCAACATAAGAAAAATAAAATCTTTTTTGGAATATAATATACTTGAATATCACGGAGCCAAATTTTTTTTTCCAATTTTTTTTTTCAAACTGTCACTGTCACGTGACTCACGTCGTCAGTGGTTGGACACGCAACTCATTCAACCCAAAGTAGCTGAGGTTGTCAGTTACTTTGGTGCAACTAGTCATTTTAGCCACTGGGGACATGACACGTCTCCTAGTCCATAGTAGCTAAAGCTAACTACCTCAACGACAATGGTGCCGTGACAGTTTGAAATTTTTTATTTTTATTCTATGAGATGTAGATATATTATATTAAAAAATGTGGCATTATGGTAAATGTCCCGGTAAGCCGATACGTTTATGATCCAGTACACCGGCACCTTACAGGATACTAATATCTGAATATGCCACGTCAACAAGGAATAATATCCATCCGTTGATTGTAGCAGTTTTTGTTTACAGCCACAAGATGGAAACTCCATCACGTGTTGGAAAATACCTCTTTGCCTTTTTGCAACCTCATTCGGTCTTTGTTTGCTAGCCTCTAACTAAAGGAAATTTGATACCTGCGGTTCTTCGCAGTCAACAACGCAACGCAC
The DNA here is from genome assembly GCA_032173675.1 of Gastrolobium villosum. Classification (NCBI taxonomy): domain Eukaryota; kingdom Viridiplantae; phylum Streptophyta; class Magnoliopsida; order Fabales; family Fabaceae; genus Gastrolobium; species Gastrolobium villosum. The sequence continues at coordinate 6,632 of JAVKPL010011210.1, forward strand.
CATTGAAAGGGAAAACGACGGAACAACAGTAAAAAAAGAAAAGAAAAGAAAGAGAGTGGTTTACGACACTGTGCTGGATTCTCACTAGCTCAATTGCTGCGGAATTCTGAAGCGATAGCTGATCCGTAACCTATGCGCGATTGAATCATCTACCAGAACAAAACGACACGCGGGTTTTGAGTTTTGGTTCTGATCGATCGACGATGCTGGCGAATCATCTCCAGAACGGAATCGAAACGGCGAGACTCGTTTGGTCGCGGATTCCCAATTCTGAAGAATCACAGTTCCTCGACGACGCCGGTGGGCTATTGAAGAAGAGCGATGGAAGCGGCGCCGAGAGCCTTGACTATGAAGTCATTGAGAATTTTGCTTATCGCGAAGAGCAGGTTTTATTTGATTGATTTTCTTCTCTTTTTTTAAATTTTTTTAAATTTAATTGTTTTCTTGTGCAATTATTCTTCCTCTATAATGAAATGATATTGGACTGTGCTTTGAGATTTGTAGGCGCAAAGAGGGAAGCTGTATGTGAGTTATTTGCTGGTGGTGAAATGGTTCTTTGCCTTGCTCATTGGCATTTGTACGTTCTTGAATTTTTATCTCAGCTTTGGAATTGCTATTTTAATGCTAACGCACTTTTTAGTTTCCCTCTTGCGGGCATTCAATTTTAATCGCTATGCTTTAGTTAGTTATTGAGAATAGCAAATATTGTTTTTGTTGAGGGTTGGTTTGTTTTGCATAGATATCCGAATTAATTTGCTGATTATAGTTACGCGTGCAAAGAGATGCGTTTATATGTGTAGGATACTCCACTTGATGTTAGATCTGCTGGTTCCTTCCAGGCTTTACATCTTATATTTCAATAACTGAATTTTCTTCCATTAGGTAGAGCTTTTATATATGCAGGCAAGCAGATGGAGAAGTAGCATAAATGAGTGAAAACGGATTAAAATGTCCTTACGTAGAATGCTTTCAGCGGCAATTCTTTCCTTATTTAAATTATTTATTTAGACTATTTTCCTTTACTACACTACTGTTATTTTATTCAATGGCAACTGTTTACTTTAACACACATTTAAGAATAAATTTTGATGACTAAGACTTTAGTAATTTTTGGGGTTGAAGTTTCCAATTTTATCAAACACACCTTCAGTTCGAGTCACACCTCACACGTCTTTAATACTGTCCTCATAGCAATTTTACAACTTCACTTTTTTTTTTAATGCATATTTTTCTCTTTGATTGCTTGCAGGTACTGGTCTTGCTGCTGTTTTCATCAATATTTCCGTTGAAAATTTTGCTGGCTGGAAGTTCTCAGTGACATTTAATATAATTCAGAAATCATATGTTGCTGGCTTTGTTGTATATGTCCTGATCAACTTGGTGTTGGTGTATTCTTCTGTATATATTGTCACACAATTTGCGCCAGCAGCTGCTGGATCTGGTATTCCTGAAATCAAGGGTTACTTAAATGGTAAGATAAACTCTGCCATGTTTCTTGGTTTGTGTTGAATATTCAAAGAATCCATGGAGAAAAAGAGAGAAAAGATTTCGAGAGAGAGAGAAGGTTCGAGAGAAAAGAAGAGAATCAGATATTTTTCATAACAGTAACACGATAGCTACAAGGTCTGATATAGACCCAAGGACACCAAAAAGCAAGTCACGTCATCTGGTTGTTGCAACCAGAATCAGTTGGCAGAAAACAGATCAATAAGGAAAAGACTAAAATACCCTTAGAACAAAATACAAGAATACCCCTGTGTACAGCTTTTACAGCTGTACACCTTTTCTAACAATGCTTTTATTCTAATATGCCCCCTCAAACTCAGGGTGGATGGAGCCAACTAAGGGTGTCTACCACCTTGAGTTTGGTCCTTAAAACAGCAAACCGGGAAGCAGATAAACCCTTAGTGAGGGTGTCAGCAACTTGATCCACAGAGGGGATGTGGCAAACTTGGATTTCTTTAGCAATAACACGTTCTCGCACAAAAAATATGTCCAACTCCATATGCTTCGTCCGAGCATGAAGAACAGGATTGTGAGACAGAGAAACAGTACTCAGGTTATCACACAAAATGAGAGGAGTGCCAAACTGAATTTGAAGCTCATGAAGAAGAGACTTGAGCCAAAGAACCTCTGCTGTAGCTAGAGCAAGGCTACGGTACTCAGCCTCAGTACTAGACCGTGCAACCAAATTTTGCTTCTTAGACCACCATGACACCAAATTAGAACCAAAGAAAATACATGCTCCTGAAGTAGACCGTCTGTCATCCGGATCACTAGCCCAATCAGCATCACAAAAGGCAGTTATAGAGAATAACTGACTTGGACAACACGGCTGCAACAGCATACCATGATGCAGGGTGGCATTTAAATAACGTAAAATCCTCTTGACAGCAGCCCAATGCTCTTCAAGAGGTTGAGCCATAAACTGGCAAGCTTTGTTAACAGAAAAACTGATGTCAGGTCTAGTAAGAGTAGCATACTGGAGAGCTCCAACAATGGAACGATAGAAGGATGGATCTGAGTAGTAATTGGACCCATGTTTGGAGAGTTTGCAGCCAGATGGAAAGGGTGTAGAAACACCTTTGGCTTCAGCCATGTGAGCTCTTCCAAGAAGATTTCGGATATATTTGGACTGATTAAGAAGCAATGCACCAGAGGATGTTCGCTGAACCTCAATACCCAGAAAGAAATCAAGCATCCCAAGGTCCTTAAGTGCAAATTCAGAATGTAGCTTCTGAATGAGAATTTGAACAAAGCTGGGATCATTCCCTGTAATGATTATATCATCAACATAAACCAAGAGAAATATACATTTGGTTGACTTCCTGTAGATGAACAGTGAAGGATCACATTTACTAGCAATAAATTCAAGATGCAGCAGAGATGTCTTGAGTTTATCAAACCAAGCCCTTGGTGCCTGTTTGAGACCATAAAGAGCTTTATGTAACTTACAAACAAGAGATTTATTGGTGGATTCAAAGCCAGGAGGCTGTTGCATGTACACCTCTTCATCAAGAATGCCATTGAGAAAGGCATTATTAACATCTAGTTGTCGTAATGTCCAGCCAAAAGAGATAGCAATAGTAAGAATGGTTCGGATAGTGATAGGCTTCACCACTGGGGAAAAAGTTTCAGTGTAATCAAACCCAGCTTGTTGGTGAAAACCTTTGGCTACTAACCTAGCCTTGTACCTGTTGAGAGTGCCATCAGAATTTTCTTTAACACGAAAAACCCACTTACAGCCAATGGCAGTTCGGTTGGGAGGAAGAGAAACCAAAGACCAGGTTGAGTTAGCTTCTAGAGCACACATCTCAGTTTTCATAGCAGCAGACCAGTTGGGATCAGCCAAGGCTTGTTTTATTGTGACAGGTTCAAGAGAAATGGACAAGACTTGGGAGTGGGGAACAGTCTTGGATCGGGTAGTGATAGTGTGAGAAGGTGAAAGATGAAGTGGGCCAGAGGGTATATATTCTGAACCAGAGTCAGCTGAAGAAGGAGAAGAAGAACTAAAAGAAACAGGGATGGGAGAATAAGAACCTGAAGATGCCGGAGTTGAGACAGACTTAGAAGTAGAGGAAGTGTTGTGGGAAGGTGACATTTCAGAGGACAAATCATTGTTAGAGAGTGAAGAATGACCTGCTGGTGCTATAGAGGATGGCTGAGATGAGATGCTGCATGAGGTGCTGCTACTGGAAGCCTGGAGACTTTGAGAAAGACCTGCTGGTGCTATAGAGGATGGCTGAGGAGATGAGGTGCTGCATGAGGTGCTGCTGCTGGGAGCTTGGGAACTTTGAGTGTTCAAATCCTGTGTTGGTAATGGATGTACATGTGAGTCAACCAAAGGAATTAGATTAGAGACAGAAGAGGAAGAAGGGGTTGGAGCCTGATTAGATGACGAACTATACCAGATAGAATAAGGAAACTTTGTCTCATTAAAGAGAACATCTTTAGAGACAAAAAGACGACCAGATGAATTCAAACACTTGTAGCCTTTGTGTGTAGGAGAATAACCAAGGAAGATGCACTCACTGCTCCGAAAATCCAGTTTGTGATTATTGTAGGGTCTTAGGAAAGGAAAACAAGCACACCCAAAGACCTTGAATGACTTGTAGTCAGGCAGAATTTTGTGTAATTTCATAGAAGGAACCTCAAAATTCAAGGCAGCAGTAGGAAGAGAGTTAATGAGATACACAGCTGAGATAAAGGCATGATCCCAAAATTTGATAGGTAAAGATGCATGAGCAAGCAAGGTAAGACCAGTTTCAACTATATGACGATGCTTTCTCTCAACAACACCATTCTGATGATGGGTGTGAGGGCAAGCAACTCTGTGAATTATACCCAAATTTTTAAGATGTTGATGAAAAGGTCTAAACTCTCCTCCCCAATCAGTTTGAAGAGCTTTAATAGTTGACTGAAAATTATTTGATATAAGAGCATGAAACTGATTAAAAACAACCAATGCTTCAGACTTTTGTTTTAGGGGATAAATCCAAGTGTATCTAGTATGAGCATCAACAAAAGAAATGTAATAAGTGAAACCCATTGAGGATTTGACAGGGGCAGGACCCCACAGATCACTAAAAACAAGATCAAAAGGTTTGTCATAAACTTTGGTAGAGGGACCAGAATGTAGTCTATGTATTTTACCCAAACAACATGCAGAACAAAAAGGAATGGCAGTTTTATTAGACACAGGGATATTACAAGACTTGAGAACAGAGTTCAGAGCCTCAATGTGAGGATGACCCAGTCTACAATGCCAAAGAGAGTACATATGATTTGATCCTACAGTGCTGGGAAGGCTACTGACTTTATTGGATGTGTTTGGTGGGAGTACATTGGTGAGAGGGGTATCAGTGCAAGCTACAACATTACATAGAGAATTTTGACTACAAGGAACAGAACTGAAGTCAGAAACAGAGGC
>JAVKPL010011211.1:0-12500 GCA_032173675.1 Gastrolobium villosum
GATGCATGGACTTTCACTGTTACTGTTTAATTGATTGGATGACTGTAATGCTTAATATTTTGGTAATATTGGATGACTGTAGACTTTATCATCTTCTATTTTGTTTTGATTCTTTTTATGAGCAGTGACTGTTTTGGAAATGTTTTGTGAAAAGGGTTTTTGAACGTTTCATTAAGTACCGAATTTTAACAGTTTTACCGGTACTTTACGGGTCATGTTCAAGGGGCAAACGAACTCCGATTTTCTATTATTTTATATGCACGCAAAGCCCCGAGAATGTACTTTCAAACTGTGCTGGTTTTATTTTTATACGAAACCTGTACGAATTTTAATAAGCTTCGCTTTACAACTGGTTTTACAAAAAAAACGAACAGAATTCGCAAGCATCTTGTGCGTTCTGTTCCGTGGGGCTATTCACCTACGAATCGCGAATAATTTATATGTACGCGACGCCCCGGATGTCTAGTTTTTCAGAAGCTTGGAATATTTTTTATCGCATCTGAATTCGATTTTATACGGATTTTATAAGACAGCAAGGTTTTCTGAAAAGTATAGAAAATTCAGCAAAGTGTTTTATAATTGAAATTTCCCATGATTGATAATGATTTCATTTTGTTAATGAGTTCCATACCGCTGTAACTCTAATACGATTTAGCAAACAACCCTCTTGGATGCATACAAGAGTGGGTGTTACACTAATTGGTATCAGAGCAGTTCGGTTCAAGGTGTTTGTGTGTAATTGTTGCATTGATTGTTGCTTGTATATGTTTGTTTAATCATTGCTGTTGAATTTAACTGTTAAACTGTTTGTTGGTTGCTGACTGCTTGGATTAAATTACTGGATTGTCTGAATCATGATTAGCACGTGCTGAATAAATTGCGAAAGTTAGTTTGATTGAAATATTACAATTATTTTGAGACATACTGAAGGCACTTGGTAGAGTTGTTTGAAATGTATTACTTGAGCAGTTTGAGTCCTGAGAATTTTATAAGTTACTGCTTAAAGTGTAGGCTGTATTACAGGAATTTGACTTACTGTGATTGGATGTGTAGCGGCTGAATTCTGTTGTGATAAGTTTTATATGGTTGAGAAATTGAGTTTGACCTGGATTGCACTGTTTTACTGTTGTGGTTATTGAATATTGTTTAGGTGTGGAATACTAGACATTGTTATAGTATATGCCCTGCTCGATTGTGATGTCCATTCACTGCATTAAATTATTTGAATTGAGTGGTTGATGTCACTGAATTGTACTAGAGTTGTCCGATAATACTGTGTTGCAGTTGAATTGAGTTGTTTGAATGGTATAATGTTGTAAGTGATTGTTTGTGATTCTGTCCTGAAGTGGGAACCGTGCCTCAATTTTGAGACTACTGTCGTGTATGTCATGCAGTGAGTAGGATCCGCTCGTTGCTTGGCATGACGAAAGTAGAATTAGTAATTATGAGACACGAAAACCTCCTCAAGAGAGAAGGCTGATGTGTAATAGACTGTAATTAATTAATGCCTGAATAAAGAATAAATAATAAAGTATGGAAATTGTCGATTCCCTGTGTGTGATGAGGTGATGCTCCAAGTTGTTCTGAGAATGGGTCTGGCCAACACATTCTTCGGTAACATGGTAGTATCAAACTGTCAAACACCGAGAATCAACTAGGGACAAAGTTCTGTTAGGTGTCTATGTTTGAAAACAAGTTAGGAATTGAATCTAGGGAATGACTTGAATAACTAGAATAAGTAAATTAAATTCTGTAGAACCATATAAGTGGATGTAGTAAGGAAGTACTGATTAAGTTGTGTAAAAAGTAAGTAAGCAAGCATTAAAACTTAGACTTTTGGACTTGCCATAAAACTACATAGATCTTGGACTCAAATATATTTTGGAGTCTTTTCCTCTCTCTTTAGTGTCACGGCCTCATGACCTTGTATAGGCAATTGTTCAGCCAAAATCTTGTCTATCATCACAACCTCATTAAGAATCCATTTGGCCAACATTTGTTGGGTAGAAACCCCACTTAACAAGTCACCTTACCCTTGTATATTTTTCTCCCCATTTGTGCGCACAATGCTTGGAAGAAAGAAAACAATTCTGCATTGGTTTCTTCTAAGCAACTTGGTCGGCCATTGCATGTCCTTAGGTGTCAAGAGACCCCTTCATGTCAAGGCATGTGCACCATTTGGTTCTCTCTTGTGTGCACACTTGGCTACCCACACTTACACACCCATCTTGTGCGCATGAAACTTGGAGAGAAGAATAAAAAAAAATTCTGCATTGTGCTACTGCATGGATTCTTGGCCGGCTGCATGTCCCCTTTAGGTGTCAAAACATGCCTCTTCACGCTATTGCAGGTACACCATTTGGTTCCATTTTGATTGCATGAAGAACACATGGCCAAACCCACCTTCACACCCCTTCATTGTGCGCCTGTTTGTGCAAAATTTCTGCATGCATACGTTGGCCACTTAACCAAGGCTGCCATTGCCTCCCCATGCACCATATGGTACCCATTTAATTAGTGCAAACAGTACTCATTAATGTAACTCCGTTTCCGCAAGACAGTAGCAAATAGTGCGCTGTTAACTTAATTGATGTGTTAAAATTTTTTATACCTCAATAGTGAGGGACTAAGATCTCTAGAAAATAAAAACATTTGCTGAACTTTTGTCTGTGATGAACCTCTGTGAATTTGCAAAGACCCTTCTACATTATAAAATTGAAATCTGATGTGTCTTGTTATATTTACTTAATTTTCTGTAGATCATTAAATTGTGAAAGTCTGTTCGTGATGTTTGTCAAGTCAGGTAATTATCTGTGAAGTGTTTATTAAATGGAAACTTCTTTATAGGTAAGGATTAAATAGGAGATGGACGAAACTATGATCTGTAAGATGTAAATTGCATAGATAAAATGAGTATAGTGAAGGTCACAGTTAATTAGTTTTCTGTCTGTACAAGTAGTAGGCAGCTAGATCCAATTGTTTTAAAAAATTTGCCTCATTGGGGGTAGTAATTTTTGTTTGTATCAATTGTGAAATAATCTGACGAACCAAATTGCTGACTCTCAACTTAGAATGCATAAAATTTTTAGAGTCACCTTGTAGGTAATTACATGTATTTTCAGTAGAGTAAGTATAGCAGGTGGGCAAATCAGAGAAATGGCAGGCTATTGAAGTGGACACACGTAATGAATAAGAAGTGTAAATAATAGCAGTAAAGGATAATCAACGGTAGGCCGGCATGGGACCAGGTTCATATCTTGTTTGATCACTAGAATAGAATTTCTTTAAGCCTTAAAGGAGAGCACGAAAGTAGAAGACACAAGTGGATGTTTATTTTCAGTCAACCATTAAATATAGAATTTATACAGTAAGAAATACTGTGCAAATAATTGTGTTTAGTTGCTAACTAAGTAGGTAATAAAGACTTGAGCCTTATTATGATTTTTGGATAACTAGAGTCCATGGGTCGATTTTACCTCATCTTTATTGTAGTATGGTCTTTGGACCTTGTGTAAAGAGGAAAATAGAAATGGTCTGTTATGATTAAGCTTTGGAAAGATTTTATCCCCTAACTTACAAGTAAAAAATTTTGTTATATATTGTCTAATGAATATGTATGGTGCAACTGGTTTGTAATACTTTGAATTAAATGATGGCTAGCGGCATGTGTTATAATGTCTTGCATAAGTGCATGTGTGTTGGGCATTCGTCTTGAGTAGTTAGCGGAATTGGTAGGACGAAGTTTGGGGACAAACTTCAAATTTGGTGGGGAGAGTGTAACATCCCACAAAAATTAAAAAATTACATAATTTGCAATTAGGGGGGGTAGCATTTTGAAACTCAAATTGGATTTATGTGTAGAGTGGAATTAATTTAAGTAGGAAAAATATTTTTGTTGTTATTATATTTGTATTAGTTAAAAAGGGGGTGTTCTTACTTTTAATTACCATATAGGTAGGAACCTAAATTATTAAGTTGTGGGAACATAAAATAATAAGTTATGGGAAAAATATTTAAAGTGCAACATAATGAAATTCTAGGTAATATTTGGTGAACTACATGGCTTAGATGAATTTTAGGGCTCTTTTCTCTTGGGTGCCTCGGCCCAAAGTCTTTAGTGGAGGGCTTGATCCAGCCCAAGCATTTTTATCATGGATCATTAGTTATTTCACATAAGCAAGTAAGATATAAATCTGCCTTAGTGGCCCACCATTGGGCTAGAATCAACTCCCTGTCCATCTTTGCACTTCCCTCTCATGCGCTAGGTAGAAGGCAAAAGAAAAGAAAGATATAGCACCCCTTTTACTCGATCTACTGTGCGCATAGGAGGTGGACTTCTGATTTTTTTTTACTTGTGAAGACTTAGTGTCTATCATCATGGCAAGCCCTTATCCCTTTAACCTGTCACATGTGCGCATAGGGGATTACAATTCTGACTTTTGTTGCTTTTTAGGACTTACATGACAGCCCTCTTTTGCTTCTCCACGCAACCGATGGAGTGAGGGAAACTCTTATGCAGATTGTTACTTTGACCATTGGAAGCCTCACCACTCTAACACCTACCTAGGGCAATAGCTATCATACTCTCTTGTCTCTTCATACTGTACTTTCAGATCAGAATTTGGGGTCCACTCCATTCATCCTAGGCGCACATTAAAGGAAGAGCAAGCTGATCACTCTTTATGCAAACCACTCTCACCCTATCTCTTCTTGATCGGATAACACTTGGAGCAGCAAACTATTTTTGGCGTGGCTGCATAATGAAATCTGCATGGGTAATTCACATTGGTCAAGAAGTGACAAATGTTCATCTAAAGCTATCCTTATCCTCCTCTTGTGCGCATGTAACATCATTCAGCTTGCTGCCATCCTTGACTCAGATCATTATCCTACCCCTCTCCCTGCACAAGGTTGGAATAATTGAATCACAATACAATAGTCATCACTTCCATTTCTTGTCTAAGCTCAGCCCCTATTTATACCCCCACAGGCCGTGAAACCCCACAAGAAACAACCAGAAAAGTTGCATGTCCCTTCTCCTCCCAAAGCCCTCAAACCGTGAGCTACCTTGCAAGAGAACAACCATCCAAGTTTCCATTCCCCTTCCCTGCATGGTTCGTTTGAGTGACAACAGCCCAAGGGAAGCAACATGAGTCCATTCTTCATCCTTTTCCTTGTGTGGCCTTGCACCATCCACCAACCTTACATCATTTAGAGAAGGAACCCAAGGTTGGAAGTTCTCTCTCCCACTTCCTCTTCACTCATGCGTTAGGCTGAACACCAGCAGCTATGGTTGCAAGTCCCTCTCCTTACTAATTCTGTCCAAGTCGCGGAGCTGCAGTGAGGAGTCATAGCAACGCTTTCCATCCCCTTCCAATGGCACTCTCGGCTGAACCACAAGGAGGAGTAGGTGATGAATCCTTTCCTTTTCTTTATTCCTCTAAACCTTTCGGTGTTGAGAGCTCCTTATCCACTGCACGCAGATTGAGATCTTTGCTCAACTTTCCAGCTCCCATTTTCGTATACCTTCAGCCACCGTCTAGTAGGAGAAGGTGAGATATTCCCCATTGTCCTCTTGCTCCTTTTCTTATTAGACCTATTAAGATTGAGTTTTCTTCCCTTTGCATGCAAGATTGCGTTTCCTTTTTCCATCACTTGGCCGAACCTCAAGCAATCAAGGAGAGTGAAGCCTAACCATGTCTCTGTTCCCTTTCGTGTTCAGCCGTGGACCAGCTTCATGGTCAAGTATAAATCCTGTCCCTACTATTTCTTCATTCGGCTGTATGCACCTTTCAAGGAGGTGAGATGCTTTTATCATTGTCTTCTTTCCTTTATCGGTTTTGGGTGTATGTTTTTACTGCATGCTTGTGATCCAGTCTTTATTGGGACATTTCTTCTTGGCATGCAGCCGAACCTGACCTTGTGGACCATTGAAGGAGGTAAGGTGTTGTTCTTCTTTTCCGTGTTTCTGCATAATAAGTCAGTTTTGATCATACCTCCTCTTCTATTGCACGTCCTTGATTCTGTCTCGTTGGATATCTACCTCCTTTGCTTGTAACCTTTCGGTCCTGTGTGGTGCGGTCATCTCTGCTTGAGCACAAGCTGACCTTTGCTCCTCTCCACCTCTATTCAGGCGATGGCACATCTAGGAGACCTTAATCTGAGTTCTTGTATGTTTGGAGTAGGAGGTGGCAGTGTAACCGAGCTACCAACCGCTTGGTGCAGTCAAGGGAGGTGAGTTAGTGTTAAGTTTCTCTTTTTCTTCTTTTTGGTTCGGTCACCTCTTGCCTCTAAAAAGGAGATATATGCATAATTATATATATAGTTGTCTCTTCTTGTCATTGTTGTTGGACGCTGCTCTTTTGGTCTAGAAACTTTTATTTGTGTGTTCTTTTCCCTCTCTGAGTCGGTCACCACTTATATGCTAGGATGATGCATGTTTGGTTATTCAATCTTTCCTTGCCTCTGCACCGTCTTGAAGTCTTGTTTTATCCACACATGCACAGCAGTAAAATCTGATGTAGGAGATTGGAACATAGCCTTCCTTAGCAGTGTTGGATTGCCTTGTGAGTCAGTGATATTTCTAGACTGCTACCCGTATTGAGGAGTGTGTAGAAAACTAATTGGAGCACACCTAAGTAACTTAGGCACTGTTTTGTTAAGAGAAATAAAATAAAATGATGTGGGACTTTTAGAAACTGTATGCGCAAGTGACATTGGGAATAAGTCACATATTATGTGTTGTGGAATAAAATATAAGGTAGAAAACTATTGATATTAAAGTGTAATAAATCAGTTAGAAGTGTAGGATGAGAATAAATTTGGAAGTACAAACCCCTTTTTGCTTACCTGTGTTCGGCCCTTTATGCAATTGAATAGAGATTGTGCTTTGTTCTCATTTTTCGGTTCTGTAAGTAGCCTTGGTCACACCTTGTACAGATTTATAACTTATGTAAATAGCATACCTTATGTCTCTAAGCATGCACCCGTGACCTTGTAAATAACAACATGAAAATAATAAAGAAGTGGCACATAACTATTGGATAAGAAACCGTTTATAAAACAAGAATCTAGGAGGAGGGAAAAGCTTAGTAATAAATTCTGATTTGGTGCATATGTTTGTTTAGGTGCGCAAGGTCCTTTAAAATCGGACTGTTTGATGATATTTGGAATGCTTGGTTTAAAAAGACTTGAGGTAAGTGTCAGGCGATATTACCTAATGTGACTATTGACTACTGGTATAAAATTGTGACATGATGCTCCATATTCCGTAAAAGTATTATGTTCCATTATGATGAAAGGAAACTGCCAAAAATGTGCCGTGATGGCTATATGATTATGAGGTAAAGACGTTATGTGGCAGCATAACGCATATGAAAAGTATATGTGCCGTGATGGCTATATGAAAGGTATATAAGCATGCATTTTACATCATACCGCATTTTTACGCTTTGTGTGTGAAAGCATAGCATGACATGCATGTATCAAGATCATATAGGCCTTGTTTTAGAATAGTTATGTACAGGACCATGTGTTTGAGCAAGCATCATATAGGCATCCCCAAGGTACCGGGGTATGGGACACTTGGCATCAGTCCGCATAGGCCCACAGTTGGAATCCACATGGAGCTCAGGTGCCAAGGGATATTTGATTCCACTGTGAAGTGCGCGCACGACGGTGCTAAAAGCGCAAAGGAAAGGCGTTATATACGCAATATATGATTATGATGAAAAGGAAAGGCGTTATATGCGCTATATATATGAATATGATGAAAAGGAAAAAGGAAAAGGAACAAGGATATGTTGAAGTGACTGTTTATGATTTTGTGCCTAGTTAATACTGTTATATTATTGGTTTTGTTGCCACACTACTGGGATTATTCTCACCCCTTTGGGGCTGCTATTTTCCTAAATGGCAGGAGGACGAAAAAGCATTTGAAGGAGTGATGTTTGCTGTTGCTTGCTGATGCATGGACTTTCACTGTTACTGTTTAATTGATTGGATGACTGTAATGCTTAATATTTTGGTAATATTGGATGACTGTAGACTTTATCATCTTCTATTTTGTTTTGATTCTTTTTATGAGCAGTGACTGTTTTGGAAATGTTTTGTGAAAAGGGTTTTTGAACGTTTCATTAAGTACCGAATTTTAACAGTTTTACCGGTACTTTACGGGTCATGTTCAAGGGGCAAACGAACTCCGATTTTCTATTATTTTATATGCACGCAAAGCCCCGAGAATGTACTTTCAAACTGTGCTGGTTTTATTTTTATACGAAACCTGTACGAATTTTAATAAGCTTCGCTTTACAACTGGTTTTACAAAAAAAACGAACAGAATTCGCAAGCATCTTGTGCGTTCTGTTCCGTGGGGCTATTCACCTACGAATCGCGAATAATTTATATGTACGCGACGCCCCGGATGTCTAGTTTTTCAGAAGCTTGGAATATCTTTTATCGCATCTGAACTCGATTTTATACGGATTTTATAAGACAGCAAGGTTTTCTGAAAAGTATAGAAAATTCAGCAAAGTGTTTTATAATTGAAATTTCCCATGATTGATAATGATTTCATTTTGTTAATGAGTTCCATACCGCTGTAACTCTAATACGATTTAGCAAACAACCCTCTTGGATGCATACAAGAGTGGGTGTTACACGTAATTTGAGAAAATCTGAAAAAAAAATGGAAAATCGTACCCAGGCATCGAATTTTGATCTGGTTTTTTGCAAGCATCCATGCTTAAACAGATCCCCCACCCCACCCCACCCCACCCCCCTCCAAGTCTCATCGGATTTCATGGAAGGATTGATTTCTAATGAATTTTTGGAGCGGATGATGCCTGCTCCCCCAATATATGTGTATATATATAATAGCCTTACATGCAGTTGCCAGTTTCGTTCAACTAGATACCTTTTTTCTGAGGAGGAAGACGTCCAAATTCGGACCTAGAAATTGAATTCCGGTATGATTTTTTGCATGCATGCTTGGAAACCATATCTTACTGTTCCCAAAGTTTCATGATTTTTCCGAGTGGGATTAATTTTATTATTAATTTTTCAAGAGGCGTAATTTGAGAAAATCTGAAAAAAAATGGAAAATCGTACCCAGGCATCGAATTTTGATCTGGTTTTTTGCAAGCATCCATGCTTAAACAGATCCCCCACCCCACCCCACCCCCACCCCCTCCCTCCAAGTTTCATCGGATTTCATGGAAGGATTGATTTCTAATGAATTTTTGGAGCGGATGATGCCTGCTCCCCCAATATATGTGTATATATATAATAGCCTTACATGCAGTTGCCAGTTTCGTTCAACTAGATACCTTTTTTCTGAGGAGGAAGACGTCCAAATTCGGACCTAGAAATTGAATTCCGGTATGATTTTTTGCATGCATGCTTGGAAAAACCATATCTTACTGTTCCCAAAGTTTCATGATTTTTCCGAGTGGGATTAATTTATTATTAATTTTTCAAGAGGCGTAATTTGAGAAAATCTGAAAAAAAAATGGAAAATCGTACCCAGGCATCGAATTTTGATCTGATTTTTTGCAAGCATCCATGCTTAAACAGATCCCCCACCCCACCCCACCCCCACCCCCTCCCTCCAAGTTTCATCGGATTTCATGGAAGGATTGATTTCTAATGAATTTTTGGAGCGGATGATGCCTGCTCCCCCCATATGTAATAGGCTTATATGCATTTGCCAATTTTGCACAAGTAGACCACTTTTTTTGCGAGGAGGAAGAAGGCCCAATTTGTAGAGGGTGGCCATCCGATCAAGACTAACCAGAGAATCGTTACGCCCACCCTATTTTTGCCAAATTCCATCGTTTAGACCACTTTTTGGGGGCCTGAAATATTTTTTATCGATCCCTGAACAGGCGAAAATTGAGAAAATCCGAAAAAATGGAAAAGCATACCCCGGCATCGAATTTTGATCTGGTTTCTTTGCAGGCGTCCATACTTAAATATATCCAACATCCCATCCAAGTTTCATTGGATTTCGTGGAGAATTTCTTCATTGATCTGAATAACATAACTCCACACATAACAGCCTCATTACTTTATAACTGACTCATTAATCATTGATATGAATAACATAACTCCACACATAACAACCTCATTACTTTATAACTGACTCATTAATATCAATCAATGAATAACATAACTCCACACATGACAGCCTCATTACTCCACACATAACAGCCTCATTACTTTATAACTGACTCATTAATATCAATCAATGAATAACATAACTCCACACATAACAGCCTCATTACTTTATAACTAACTCATTAATCATTGATATCATACACAGTTTCAGCCTCATCGCAATCATTGATGAATAACATAACTCCACACGTAACAGCCTCATTACTTTATAACTGACTCATTAATCATTGATATGAATAACATAACTCCACACATAACAGCCTCATTACTTTATAACTAACTCATTAATATCATCCAAGTTTCATCCCGCATCGCAATCCTCTTCATTGATCTGAATAACATAACTCCACACGTAACAGCCTCATTACTTTATAACTGACTCATTAATCATTGATGTGAATAACATAACTCCACACGTAACAGCCTCATTACTTTATAACTAACTCATTAATATCATCCAAGTTTCATCCCGCATCGCAATCCTCTTCATTGATCTGAATAACATAACTCCACACGTAACAGCCTCATTACTTTATAACTGACTCATTAATCATTGATGTGAATAACATAACTCCACACGTAACAGCCTCATTACTTTATAACTAACTCATTAATATCATCCAAGTTTCATCCCGCATCGCAATCCTCTTCATTGATCTGAATAACATAACTCCACACGTAACAGCCTCATTACTTTATAACTGACTCATTAATCATTGATATGAATAACATAACTCCACACGTAACAGCCTCATTACTTTATAACTAACTCATTAATATCATCCAAGTTTCATCCCGCATCGCAATCCTCTTCATTGATCTGAATAACATAACTCCACACGTAACACCCCACATTAATCATTGATGTGAATAACATAACTCCACACATAACAGCCTCATTACTTTATAACTACTTATAGTTTAACATCGACCTTCATCATTGAATAACATAACTCCACACGTAACAGCCTCATTACTTTATAACTGACTCATTAATCATTGATATGAATAACATAACTCCACACGTAACAGCCTCATTACTTTATAACTAACTCATTAATATCATCCAAGTTTCATCCCGCATCGCAATCCACTTCATTGATCTGAATAACATAACTCCACACGTAACAGCCTCACTTTATGCTGACTCATTCGGGCACCATCCGGTTCACCAATCGGCATGCGCCAACCGGGTAACATAACTCCGGGGCACCACATAACAGCCTCATTACTTTATTAATATCACCAAGTTTCATCAGGTGCGCATCGCAATCCGCTTCATTGATCTGAATAACATAACTCCTCACGTAACAGCCTCATTACTTTATAACTGACTCATTAATCATTGATGTGAATAACATAACTCCACACGTAACAGCCTCATTACTTTATAACTAACTCATTAATATCATCCAAGTTTCATCCCGCATCGCAATCCTCTTCATTGATCTGAATAACATAACTCCACACGTAACAGCCTCATTACTTTATAACTGACCCATTAATCATTGATGTGAATAACATAACTCCACACGTAACAGCCTCATTACTTTATAACTAACTCATTAATATCATCCAAGTTTCATCCCGCATCGCAATCCTCTTCATTGATCTGAATAACATAACTCCACACGTAACAGCCTCATTACTTTATAACTGACTCATTAATCATTGATATGAATAACATAACTCCACACAAAACAGATTACACACATTAAATCAGTTTCATCCCGCATCGCAATCCTCTTCATTGACCTGAATAACATAACTCCACACGTAACAGCCTCATTACTTTATAACTGACTCATTAATCATTGATGTGAATAACATAACTCCACACGTAACAGCCTCATTACTTTATAACTAACTCATTAATATCATCCAAGTTTCATCCCGCATCGCAATCCTCTTCATTGATCTGAATAACATAACTCCACACGTAACAGCCTCATTACTTTATAACTGACTCATTAATCATTGATGTGAATAACATAACTCCACACGTAACAGCCTCATTACTTTATAACTAACTCATTAATATCATCCAAGTTTCATCCCGCATCGCAATCCTCTTCATTGATCTGAATAACATAACTCCACACGTAACAGCCTCATTACTTTATAACTGACCCATTAATCATTGATGTGAATAACATAACTCCACACGTAACAGCCTCATTACTTTATAACTAACTCATTAATATCATCCAAGTTTCATCCCGCATCGCAATCCTCTTCATTGATCAGTGATCTGAATAACATAACTCCACACGTAACAGCCTCATTACTTTATAACTGACCCATTAATCATTGATGTGAATAAC
>JAVKPL010011211.1:22500-27500 GCA_032173675.1 Gastrolobium villosum
ATCCAAGTTTCATCCCGCATCGCAATCCTCTTCATTGATCTGAATAACATAACTCCACACGTAACAGCCTCATTACTTTATAACTGACTCATTAATCATTGATATGAATAACATAACTCCACACATAACAGCCTCATTACTTTATAACTAACTCATTAATATCATCCAAGTTTCATCCCGCATCGCAATCCTCTTCATTGATCTGAATAACATAACTCCACACGTAACAGCCTCATTACTTTATAACTGACTCATTAATCATTGATATGAATAACATAACTCCACACATAACAGCCTCATTACTTTATAACTAAAATATCATCCAAGTTTCATCCCGCATCGCAATCCTCTTCATTGATCTGAATAACATAACTCCACACGTAACAGCCTCATTACTTTATAACTGACTCATTAATCATTGATATGAATAACATAACTCCACACATAACAGCCTCATTACTTTATAACTAACTCATTAATATCATCCAAGTTTCATCCCGCATCGCATCCTCCATTGATCTGAATAACATAACTCCACACGTAACAGCCTCATTACTTTATAACTGACTCATTAATCATTGATATGAATAACATAACTCCACACATAACAGCCTCATTACTTTATAACTAACTCATTAACATCATCCAAGTTTCATCCCGCATCGCAATCCTCTTCATTGATCTGAATAACATAACTCCACACGTAACAGCCTCATTACTTTATAACTGACTCATTAATCATTGATATGAATAACATAACTCCACACATAACAGCCTCATTACTTTATAACTAACTCATTAATATCATCCAAGTTTCATCCCGCATCGCAATCCTCTTCATTGATCTGAATAACATAACTCCACACGTAACAGCCTCATTACTTTATAACTGACCCATTAATCATTGATGTGAATAACATAACTCCACACGTAACAGCCTCATTACTTTATAACTAACTCATTAATATCATCCAAGTTTCATCCCGCATCGCAATGCATTGATCTGAATAACATAACTCCACACGTAACAGCCTCATTACTTTATAACTGACTCATTAATCATTGATATGAATAACATAACTCCACACATAACCGCCTCATTACGCCCACAACTAACTCATTAATATCATCCAAGTTTCATCCCGCATCGCAATCCTCTTCATTGATCTGAATAACATAACTTCACACGTAACAGCCTCATTACTTTATAACTGACTCATTAATCATTGATATGAATAACATAACTCCACACATAACAGACTCATTACTTTATAACTAACTCACCGCATCGCAATCCTCTTCATTGATCTGAATAACATAACTCCACACGTAACAGCCTCATTACTTTATAACTGACTCATTAATCATTGATATGAATAACATAACTCCACACATAACAGCCTCATTACTTTATAACTAACTCATTAATATCATCCAAGTTTCATCCCGCATCGCAATCCTCTTCATTGATCTGAATAACATAACTCCACACGTAACAGCCTCATTACTTTATAACTGACTCATTAATCATTGATATGAATAACATAACTCCACACATAACAGCCTCATTACTTTATAACTAACTCATTAATATCATCCAAGTTTCATCCCGCATCGCAATCCTCTTCATTGATCTGAATAACATAACTCCACACGTAACAGCCTCATTACTTTATAACTGACTCATTAATCATTGATATGAATAACATAACTCCACACATAACAGCCTCATTACTTTATAACTAACTCATTAATATCATCCAAGTTTCATCCCGCATCGCAATCCTCTTCATTGATCTGAATAACATAACTCCACACGTAACAGCCTCATTACTTTATAACTGACTCATTAATCATTGATATGAATAACATAACTCCACACATAACAGCCTCATTACTTTATAACTAACTCATTAATATCATCCAAGGCATGCGCAATCAGGCTCCATTGATCCTGAATAACATAACTCCACACGTAACAGCACTTTATAACACTCATTAATCATTGATATGAATAACATAACTCCACACATGCAGCTTACTTTATAACTAACTCATTAATATCATCCAAGTTTCATCCCGCATCGCAATCCTCTTCATTCATCTGAATAACATAACTCCACACGTAACAGCCTCATTACTTTATAACTGACTCATTAATCATTGATATGAATAACATAACTCCACACATAACAGCCTCATTACTTTATAACTAACTCATTAATATCATCCAAGTTTCATCCCGCATCGCAATCCTCTTCATTGGTATAACATAACTCCACACGGCCTCATTACTTTATAACTGACTCATTAATCATTGATATGAATAACATAACTCCACACATAACAGCCTCATTACTTTATAACTAACTCATTAATATCATCCAAGTTTCATCCCGCATCGCAATCCTCTTCATTGATCTGAATAACATAACTCCACACGTAACAGCCTCATTACTTTATAACTGACTCATTAATCATTGATATGAATAACATAACTCCACACATAACAGCCTCATTACTTTATAACTAACTCATTAATATCATCCAAGTTTCATCCCGCATCGCAATCCTCTTCATTGATCTGAATAACATAACTCCACACGTAACAGCCTCATTACTTTATAACTGACTCATTAATCATTGATATGAATAACATAACTCCACACATAACAGCCTCATTACTTTATAACTAACTCATTAATATCATCCAAGTTTCATCCCGCATCGCATTCATCTTAATAACATAACTCCACACGTAACAGCCTCATTACAATAACTGACTCATTAATCATTGATATGAATAACATAACTCCACACATAACAGCCTCATTACTTTATAACTAACTCATTAATATCATCCAAGTTTCATCCCGCATCGCAATCCTCTTCATTGATCTGAATAACATAACTCCACACGTAACAGCCTCATTACTTTATAACTGACTCATTAATCATTGATATGAATAACATAACTCCACACATAACAGCCTCATTACTTTATAACTAACTCATTAATATCATCCAAGTTTCATCCCGCATCGCAATCCTCTTCATTGATCTGAATAACATAACTCCACACGTAACAGCCTCATTACTTTATAACTGACTCATTAATCATTGATATGAATAACATAACTCCACACATAACAGCCTCATTACTTTATAACTAACTCATTAATATCATCCAAGTTTCATCCCGCATCGCAATCCTCTTCATTGATCTGAATAACATAACTCCACACGTAACAGCCTCATTACTTTATAACTGACTCATTAATCATTGATATGAATAACATAACTCCACACATAACAGCCTCATTACTTTATAACTAACTCATTAATATCATCCAAGTTTCATCCCGCATCGCAATCCTCTTCATTGATCTGAATAACATAACTCCACACGTAACAGCCTCATTACTTTATAACTGACTCATTAATCATTGATATGAATAACATAACTCCACACATAACAGCCTCATTACTTTATAACTAACTCATTAATATCATCCAAGTTTCATCCCGCATCGCAATCCTCTTCATTGATCTGAATAACATAACTCCACACGTAACAGCCTCATTACTTTATAACTGACTCATTAATCATTGATATGTAACAGCCTCATTACTTTATAACTAACTCATTAATATCATCCAAGTTTCATCCCGCATCGCAATCCTCTTCATTGATCTGAATAACATAACTCCACACGTAACAGCCTCATTACTTTATAACTGACTCATTAATCATTGATGAATAACATAACTCCACACATAACAGCCTCATTACTTTATAACTAACTCATTAATATCATCCAAGTTTCATCCCGCATCGCAATCCTCTTCATTGATCTGAATAACATAACTCCACACGTAACAGCCTCATTACTTTATAACTGACTCATTAATCATTGATATGAATAACATAACTCCACACATAACAGCCTCATTACTTTATAACTAACTCATTAATATCATCCAAGTTTCATCCCGCATCGCAATCCTCTTCATTGATCTGAATAACATAACTCCACACGTAACAGCCTCATTACTTTATAACTGACTCATTAATCATTGATATGAATAACATAACTCCACACGTAACAGCCTCATTACTTTATAACTAACTCATTAATATCATCCAAGTTTCATCCCGCATCGCAATCCTCTTCATTGATCTGAATAACATAACTCCACACGTAACAGCCTCATTACTTTATAACTGACTCATTAATATCAATCAATGAATAACATAACTCCACACGTAACAGCCTCATTACTTTATAACTAACTCATTAATATCATCCAAGTTTCATCCCGCATCGCAATCCTCTTCATTGATCTGAATAACATAACTCCACACGTAACAGCCTCATTACTTTATAACTGACCCATTAATCATTGATGTGAATAACATAACTCCACACGTAACAGCCTCATTACTTTATAACTAACTCATTAATATCATCCAAGTTTCATCCCGCATCGCAATCCTCTTCATTGATCTGAATAACATAACTCCACACGTAACAGCCTCATTACTTTATAACTGACTCATTAATCATTGATGTGAATAACATAACTCCACACGTAACAGCCTCATTACTTTATAACTAACTCATTAATATCATCCAAGTTTCATCCCGCATCGCAATCCTCTTCATTGATCTGAATAACATAACTCCACACGTAACAGCCTCATTACTTTATAACTGACTCATTAATCATTGATATGAATAACATAACACCTCGTGGGGCACCAAGTCAAGCATCCGGGGCATCTCATCGGGCACCAGGTGCACCACGCCTTGCGCCTCGTCAGGCACCAAGTGAGGCATCGGGTGCGCCGCGTCAGGCACCAAGTCCAGCACCTCCCCAGGCACCATCCGCTGCACCACGCTGGGCATCAGGTGCGCCTCGTCAGGCACCAGGAGCGCCACGCCTGGCACCGGGTGCGCCTCGTCGGGCACCATCCGGTTCACCACGCCCGGCATCAG
>JAVKPL010011211.1:37500-40000 GCA_032173675.1 Gastrolobium villosum
TTGATATGAATAACATAACTCCACACATAACAGCCTCATTACTTTATAACTGACTCATTAATATCAATCAATGAATAACATAACTCCACACATAACAGCCTCATTACTCCACACATAACAGCCTCATTACTTTATAACTGACTCATTAATATGAATCAATGAATAACATAACTCCACACATAACAGCCTCATTACTTTATAACTGACTCATTAATCATTGATATGAATAACATAACTCAACACATAACTCATTACTTTATAACTGACTCATTAATATCAATCAATGAATAACATAACTCCACACGTAACAGCCTCATTACTTTATAACTGACTCATTAATCATTGATGTGAATAACATAACTCCACACATAACAGCCTCAGTACTTTATAACTAACTCATTAATATCATCCAAGTTTCATCCCGCATCGCAATCCTCTTCATTGATCTGAATAACATAACTCCACACGTAACAGCCTCATTACTTTATAACTGACTCATTAATCATTGATGTGAATAACATAACTCCACACGTAACAGCCTCATTACTTTATAACTAACTCATTAATATCATCCAAGTTTCATCCCGCATCGCAATCCTCTTCATTGATCTGAATAACATAACTCCACACGTAACAGCCTCATTACTTTATAACTGACTCATTAATCATTGATGTGATGTGATAACATAACTCCACACGTAACAGCCTCATTACTTTATAACTAACTCATTAATATCATCCAAGTTTCATCCCGCATCGCAATCCTCTTCATTGATCTGAATAACATAACTCCACACGTAACAGCCTCATTACTTTATAACTGACTCATTAATCATTGATGTGAATAACATAACTCCACACGTAACAGCCCCATTGCTTTATAAATGACTGGTGCACCTCCTCCGGCACCAGGTCAAGCATCAGGCGCACCTCGTGGGGCACCAAGTCAAGCATCCGGGGCATCGTCGGGCACCAGGTGCACCACGCCATGCGCCTCGTCAGGCACCAAGTGAGGCATCGGGTGCGCCGCGTCAGGCACCAAGTCCAGCACCTCCCCAGGCACCATCCGCTGCACCACGCTGGGCATCAGGTGCGCCTCGTCAGGCACCAGGAGCGCCACGCCTGGCACCGGGTGCGCCTCGTCGGGCACCATCCGGTTCACCACGCCCGGCATCAGGTGCGCCAAGCCTGGCACCGGGTGCGCCTCGTCAGGCACCATCCGGGGCACCACGCCGGGCATCAGGTGCGCGCAATCCTCTTCATCGATCTGAATAACATAACTCCACACGTAACAGCCTCATTACTTTATAACTGACCCATTAATCATTGATGTGAATAACATAACTCCACACGTAACAGCCTCATTACTTTATAACTAACTCATTAATATCATCCAAGTTTCATCCCGCATCGCAATCCTCTTCATTGATCTGAATAACATAACTCCACACGTAACAGCCTCATTACTTTATAACTGACCCATTAATCATTGATGTGAATAACATAACTCCACACGTAACAGCCTCATTACTTTATAACTAACTCATTAATATCATCCAAGTTTCATCCCGCATCGCAATCCTCTTCATTGATCTGAATAACATAACTCCACACGTAACAGCCTCATTACTTTATAACTGACCCATTAATCATTGATGTGAATAACATAATGCCACGTAACAGCCTCATTACTTTATAACTAACTCATTAATATCATCCAAGTTTCATCCCGCATCGCAATCCTCTTCATTGATCTGAATAACATAACTCCACACGTAACAGCCTCATTACTTTATAACTGACTCATTAATCATTGATGTGAATAACATAACTCCACACGTAACAGCCTCATTACTTTATAACTAACTCATTAATATCATCCAAGTTTCATCCCGCATCGCAATCCTCTTCATTGATCTGAATAACATAACTCCACACGTAACAGCCTCATTACTTTATAACTGACCCATTAATCATTGATGTGAATAACATAACTCCACACGTAACAGCCTCATTACTTTATAACTAACTCATTAATATCATCCAAGTTTCATCCCGCATCGCAATCCTCTTCATTGATCTGAATAACATAACTCCACACGTAACAGCCTCATTACTTTATAACTGACTCATTAATCATTGATGTGAATAACATAACTCCACACGTAACAGCCTCATTACTTTATAACTAACTCATTATATAACTGACTCATTAATCATTGATGTGAATAACATAACTCCACACGTAACAGCCTCATTACCTTATAACTAACTCATTAATATCATCCAAGTTTCATCCCGCATCGCATCCGATCTGAATAACATAACTCCACACGTAACAGCCTCATTACTTTATAACTGACCCATTAATCATTGATGTGAATAACATAACTCCACACGTAACAGCCTCATTACTTTATAACTAACTCATTAATATCATCCAAGTTTCATCCCGCATCGCAATCCTCTTCATTGATCTGAATAACTTAACTCCACACGT
>JAVKPL010011211.1:45000-85000 GCA_032173675.1 Gastrolobium villosum
GCACCAGAATGAGGCGTGGTGGACTATTGGCTAGCCACGGTGCACCAGAATGATCCGTGGTGCACCATGGGATAGCCGCGGTGCCCCAAAATGAGCCGTGGTGCACCATGGGCTAGCCGAGGTGCACCAGAATGAGCCGCGGTGCAACAGAATGAGCTATGGTGCACTCGAATGAGCCGTCGTGCAACATGGGTTAGCCGCGGTGCATCAGAATGAGTTGTGGTGCACCATGGGCTAGCCGCGGTGCACCAGAATGAGCCGTCGTGCACCAGAATAAGCCGTGGTGCACCGTGGGCTAGCCGCGGTGCACCGGAATGAGCCGTGGTGCACCATGGGCTAGCCGCGGTGCACCGAAATAAGCCGTGGTGCACCAGAATGAGCCATGGTGCACCATGGGCTACACGCGGAGCACCATGGGCTAGCCGCGGTGCACCATGGGCTAGCAGCTGTGCACCATGGGCTAGCCGCGGTGCACCATGGGCTAGCCGTGGTTCACCATGGGGTAGCCGCAGCACACGAGAATGAGCTTTGGTGTACCTGAAAGAGCCGTGGTGCACCGTAGGCTAGCCACGGTGCACCAGAATGAGCCGGGGAGCACCAGAATGAGCCGTGGTGCACCATGGGATAGCCGCGGTGCACCAGAATGAGCCGCGGTGCACCAGAATGAACATTGGTGCACCAGAATGAACAATGGCGCACCAGAATGAGTCGCGGTGCACCAGAATGAGCCGTGGTGCACCATGGGCTAGCCGCGGTGCCCCAGAATGAGCCGTGGTGCACCATGGGCTAGCCGAGGTGCACCGGAATGAGCTATGGTGCACCCGAATGAGCCGTCGTGCACCATGGTGTAGCCGCGGCGCACCGGAATAAGGCGTGGTGCACCACAATGAGGCGTGGTGCACCATGGGCTAGCCGCGGTGCACCAGAATGAGCGGTGGTGCACCATGGGCTAGCCGCGGTCCACCAGAATGAGCTATGGTGCACCAGAATAAGCCGTGGTGCAACTCGGGCTAGCCGCGGTGCATCAGAATGAGCCGTGGTGCACCATGGGCTAGCCGCGGTGCACCGGAATGAGCCGTGGTGCACCATGGTCTAGCCGCGGTGCACCGGAATGAGCATTGGTGCACCAGAATGAGCCATGATGCACCATGGGCTAGCCGCGGTGCACCATGGGCTAGCCACGGTGCACCATGGGCTAGCCGCGATGCAACATGGGCTAGCCGTGGTGCACCACGATTTACCGTGGTTCACCATGGGCTAGCCGCGGCACACTAGAATGAGCTTTGGTGTACCAGAAAGAGCCGTGGTGCACCATGGGCTAGCCGCGGTACACCAGAATGAGCCGGGGTGCACCTGAATGAGCCGTGGTGCACCATGGGATAGCCGCGGTGCACCAGAATGAGCTGGGGTGCACCAGAATGAGCATTGGTGCACCAGAATGAGCCGCGGTGCACCAGAAAGTGCCGTGGTGCACCATGGGCTAGCCGCGGTGCCCCAGAATGAGTCGTGGTGCACCAAAATGCGCCAGTGTGCACAAGAATGAGCCGTGGTGCACCTTGGGCTAGCCACGATGCACCAGAATGAGCCGTGGTGCACCATGGGCTAGCCGCAGTGCACCAGAATGAGTCGTGGTGCACCATGGGCTAGCGACGATGCACCAGAATGAGCCGTGGTGCACCATGGGCTAGCTGCAGTGCACCCAAATGAGCCGTGGTGCACCATGGGATAGCCGCGGTGCACCAGAATGATCCGTGGTGCACCATGGGCTAGCCGAGGTACACCAGAATGAGCCGTGATGCACCATGGGCTAGCCGCGTTGCACCATAATGAGCTGGGGTGCACCAGAATGAGCCGTGGTGCACCGTAGGCTAGCCGCAGCGCACTAGAATGAACCGTGGTGCACCATGGGCTAGTCGCGGTGCACCAGAATGAGCCGCAGTGCACCATCGGCTAGCCGGGGTGCACCAGAATGAGCCGTGGTGCACCATGGGATAGCCACGGTGCTCCAGAATGAGCCGTGGTGCACCATGGGATAGCCGTGGTGCACCATGGGATAGCCGCGGTGCTCCAGAATGAGTCGTGGTGCTCCATGGGCTTAGCATGGTGCACCAGAATGAGTCGTGGTGGTGCACCATGGGATAGCTGCGGTGCACCAGAATGAGCCGTGGTGCACCATGCACCTCGTCAGGCACCGACTCAAGCATAAGGTGCACCATGCCTGGCGGTCGGGGCACCACATCAGGCACCAGGCGCGCCTCCTGGGGCACTAATTCAACCATCCGGGGCATCTCATCGGGCACCAGGTGCACAGCCCACCGCGGGCGTGGGAAGGGAGGCAGCTGTTCCCCCTATAATAGCCTTATATGCAGTTGCCGGTTTTGCACAAGTAAATACCTTTTTTCTGAGGAGGAAGAAGTCCAAATTCGGACCTAGAAATTGAATTTCGATCTGATTTTTCGCAAGCATGCTTGGAAAAACAATATCTTACTATTCCCAAAGTCTCATGATTTTTCTCCATGGGATTAATTTAATTTTAATTTTTCAATAGGCTTAATTTGAGAAAATCTGAAAAAATGGAAAATCGTACCCAGGCACCGAATCTTGATCTGGTTTTTTGGAAGCATCCATGCTTAAATATATCCAACATCCTCTCCAAGTCTCATTGGATTTCATGGAAGGGTTGATTTTTAATGAATCTTTGGAGCCTATGCCTCCTCCCCCCATATAATAGGCTTATATGCATTTGCATAACGTGAAAAATGTTCCTTTGGCCAACCGGAGGTGGAGTACTTAGGACATGTGGTGGGGGCTATAGGTGTGAGGCCCGATGGGAACAAAATTCGAGCCATCATGGAATGGCAAGAACCTAAAACAGTAAAGCAATTGCGCGGCTTCTTGGGACTAGCTGGATATTACAGAAAATTCGTTAAAGGATTTTCCCAAATTGCAGCACCACTCACAACATTGCTCCAGAAAGATGCTTTCAGGTGGAATCCAAGTGCCACTCAAGCCATGCAACAATTGAAGGAGGTGTTGTCAAATCCACCAGTGCTCGCCTTACCAGATTTCAGCAAACCTTTTGTCCTTACCACTGATGCTTCGGGGATCGGAGTTGGAGCAGTCCTCAGCCAAGAAAATAAGCCCATTGCCTACTTCAGCCGCAAATTATCTCCCAAGATGCAGCATTCGTCAACCTACGTGCGAGAATTATTTGCTATAACTGAAGGAGTCGCCAAGTTTCGCCAATACCTGTTAGGAAGAAAATTCACAATCAGAACTGACCAGCACAGTATAAGGGAGCTCATGGCTCAAGTCATTCAGACTCCTGAACAACAACGATTTTTGGTGAAATTATTGGGATATGATTATACAATAGAGTATTACCCTGGTGCCAGCAATAAAGTAGCAGACGCCTTATCCCGCGTACATGAATGGGAGAAGGATAAAGCTGGTGAGCAACCACTACTACTGGCTATGTCAACTCTAATAAATCCTCTGTTGGACTCACTAAAGGCTGAAGTCAAAGAGCAATCCAGAGTTGGTACGCATATCCACAGCTATTGCTGAACATCAAGACGGCTTTGAACATTACACTCTGAAAGAAGGGTTGATATTCTACAAGGGCCGAATAGTCTTTGCCAGCAACTCGGACATGAAGGTCACCATGCTGCATAACTTCCATTCCACGGTCATTGGAGGACATAGTGGAATACATAAAACGCTGCATGGACTCTCCACCCATTATTATTGGCCCAATCTGAAACATGATGTGCAAGAGTTTGTGCGCACCTTCCCCATATGTCAGGTCACCAAATATCAGCCCCTCTCCCCTGCTGGACTCCTGCAGCCTTTGTCAATCCCCTACGCGGTCTGGGAGGACTTATCGATGGATTTCATCAATGGCCTACCTCCATCCGACGGCAAAACAGCCATAATGGTAGTGGTCGATCGACTTTCAAAGTACGCCCTCTTCTCGGCTCTGATTGGGAATTTTACAGCTTCAAAGGTAGCATCAGTGTTTGTCTCGGACGTTTGCCGACATCATGGATTCCCCGTTCCATTGTATCTGACCGAGATCGGGTGTTCCTTAGCAAATTTTGGCAAGAGCTTTCCAGTTTGAGTGGGACTCGCCTCCATTTCAGCACTGCCAATCATCCTGATGCCTTGGAAGGTCAAATCTCACCATGGAAAGTCCAAAGAGTTGGGCACAATATTTACGTTGGGCTGAGTTCTCATACAATTCTTCCTTTCACTCCTCAATTGGAACCACACCTTTTCAGATCTTGTATGGGCATTTGCCCCCTGCCCTGCAGCCATACGATGGAGGAACGTCCCTATTGAAGCGGTGGACAATCTTCTGATACAGAGGGACGCAATTATTCGGATCGTACCCGTCAGCGTATGAAGAATTAAGCTGACAAGCACCGCCGGGATGTCCACTTTGCTGTCGGTGACCAAGTCTTGGTCAAACTCCAACCATACAGGCAGAAATCGGTGCGCAACCAGACATACTCCAAGCTGCGCCGTCGATATTATGGTCCCTTCCCAGTTACGGAGCGGATCGGCCAGGTGACCTACCGCTTAGCACTTCCAACCGGATCTCGTATACACCCGGTCTTCCATGTGTCGTTGCTCAAAGCATTTCGTCAAAACTCATTCTTTCACCCCCAAGCCTTGCCGGAGACCACTTGGGAGAACCATCCGGTGATCGAACCACTAGCAATCGTGCGTTCTCGCACGGTGACGACCGGAAAGGGGTCTGATCTGCTGATCTTGGTACAATGGAAAGGACTAGCCTTGGAGGATGCCTCTTGGGTATCAGTCGCTGACTTTAGCGAGGCGTACCCACAGTTCGATCTTTGAGGGCAAGATCGAGTTTTTAAGGGATGGGGGAAATGATATGAACCTCAATCATGAAGGTGGTGGAGGAAGGCTCGGAGGGGAACAAGGAGAGCAGGTAGGAGAAGATGGAACCACTGGGAGAGAGGACCAAGACCAAGTCATAAGAAGAGGAAAGAAAGTCAGAAAAGAAGCTGGTTGGACAAGGGACTTTGTCATGGGGTGCACCAGAAGGAGCCGCAGTGCACCAGAATGAGCCGGGGTGCACCATGGGCTAGCCGCGGTGCACCAGAATGAGGCGTGGTGGACTATTGGCTAGCCACGGTGCACCAGAATGATCCGTGGTGCACCATGGGATAGCCGCGGTGCCCCAAAATGAGCCGTGGTGCACCATGGGCTAGCCGAGGTGCACCAGAATGAGCCGCGGTGCAGCAGAATGAGCTATGGTGCACTCGAATGAGCCGTCGTGCAACATGGGTTAGCCGCGGTGCATCAGAATGAGTTGTGGTGCACCATGGGCTAGCCGCGGTGCACCAGAATGAGCCGTCGTGCACCAGAATAAGCCGTGGTGCACCGTGGGCTAGCCGCGGTGCACCGGAATGAGCCGTGGTGCACCATGGGCTAGCCGCGGTGCACCGAAATAAGCCGTGGTGCACCAGAATGAGCCATGGTGCACCATGGGCTACACGCGGAGCACCATGGGCTAGCCGCGGTGCACCATGGGCTAGCAGCTGTGCACCATGGGCTAGCCGCGGTGCACCATGGGCTAGCCGTGGTTCACCATGGGGTAGCCGCGGCACACGAGAATGAGCTTTGGTGTACCTGAAAGAGCCGTGGTGCACCGTAGGCTAGCCACGGTGCACCAGAATTAGCCGGGGAGCACCAGAATGAGCCGTGGTGCACCATGGGATAGCCGCGGTGCACCAGAATGAGCCGGGGTGCACCAGAATGAACATTGGTGCACCAGAATGAACAATGGCGCACCAGAATGAGTCGCGGTGCACCAGAATGAGCCGTGGTGCACCATGGGCTAGCCGCGGTGCCCCAGAATGAGCCGTGGTGCACCATGGGCTAGCCGAGGTGCACCGGAATGAGCTATGGTGCACCCGAATGAGCCGTCGTGCACCATGGTGTAGCCGCGGCGCACCGGAATAAGGCGTGGTGCACCACAATGAGTCGTGGCATGTGGTTCACCATGGGCTAGCCGCGGTGCACCAGAATGAGCGGTGGTGCACCATGGGCTAGCCGCGGTCCACCAGAATGAGCTATGGTGCACCAGAATAAGCCGTGGTGCAACTCGGGCTAGCCGCGGTGCATCAGAAGCCGTGGTGCACCAGAATGAGCCGTGGTGCACCATGGGCTAGTCGAGGTGCACCAGAATGAATATTGGTGCACCAGAATGAGCCGCGGTGCACCAGAAATGGTGCACCTAGCCAGAATGAGCGTGGTGCACCGCGCCAGTGTGCATGAGCCGTGGTGCACCTTAGGCTAGCCACGATGCACCAGTATGAGCCGTGGTGCACCATGGGCTGAGCCGCGGTGCACCAGAATTAGCCGTGGTGCACCATGGGCTAGCCGCGATGCAACATGGGCTAGCCGTGGTGCACCATGATTTACCGTGGTTCACCATGGGCTAACCGCGGCACACTAGAATGAGCTTTGGTGTACTAGAAAGAGCCGTGGTGCACCATGGGCTAGCCGCGGTACACCAGAATGAGCCGGGGTGCACCTGAATGAGCCGTGGTGCACCATGGGATAGCCGCGGTGCACCAGAATGAGCTGGGGTGCACCAGAATGAGCATTGGTGCACCAGAATGAGCCGCGGTGCACCAGAAAGTGCCGTGGTGCACCATGGGCTAGCCGCGGTGCCCCAGAATGAGTCGTGGTGCACCAAAATGAGCCGTGGTGCACCATGGGCTAGCCGCGGTGCACAAGAATGAGCCGTGGTGCACCTTGGGCTAGCCACGATGCACCAGAATGAGCCGTGGTGCACCATGGGCTAGCCGCAGTGCACCAGAATGAGTCGTGGTGCACCATGGGCTAGCGACGATGCACCAGAATGAGCCGTGGTGCACCATGGGCTAGCTGCAGTGCACCCAAATGAGCCGTGGTGCACCATGGGATAGCCGCGGTGCACCAGAATGATCCGTGGTGCACCATGGGCTAGCCGAGGTACACCAGAATGAGCCGTGATGCACCATGGGCTAGCCGCGTTGCACCATAATGAGCTGGGGTGCACCAGAATGAGCCGTGGTGCACCGTAGGCTAGCCGCAGCGCACTAGAATGAACCGTGGTGCACCATGGGCTAGTCGCGGTGCACCAGAATGAGCCGCAGTGCACCATCGGCTAGCCGGGGTGCACCAGAATGAGCCGTGGTGCACCATGGGATAGCCACGGTGCTCCAGAATGAGCCGTGGTGCACCATGGGATAGCCGTGGTGCACCATGGGATAGCCGCGGTGCTCCAGAATGAGTCGTGGTGCTCCATGGGCTTAGCATGGTGCACCAGAATGAGTCGTGGTGGTGCACCATGGGATAGCTGCGGTGCACCAGAATGAGCCGTGGTGCACCATGCACCTCGTCAGGCACCGACTCAAGCATAAGGTGCACCATGCCTGGCGGTCGGGGCACCACATCAGGCACCAGGCGCGCCTCCTGGGGCACTAATTCAACCATCCGGGGCATCTCATCGGGCACCAGGTGCACAGCCCACCGCGGGCGTGGGAAGGGAGGCAGCTGTTCCCCCTATAATAGCCTTATATGCAGTTGCCGGTTTTGCACAAGTAAATACCTTTTTTCTGAGGAGGAAGAAGTCCAAATTCGGACCTAGAAATTGAATTTCGATCTGATTTTTCGCAAGCATGCTTGGAAAAACAATATCTTACTATTCCCAAAGTCTCATGATTTTTCTCCATGGGATTAATTTAATTTTAATTTTTCAATAGGCTTAATTTGAGAAAATCTGAAAAAATGGAAAATCGTACCCAGGCACCGAATCTTGATCTGGTTTTTTGGAAGCATCCATGCTTAAATATATCCAACATCCTCTCCAAGTCTCATTGGATTTCATGGAAGGGTTGATTTTTAATGAATCTTTGGAGCCTATGCCTCCTCCCCCCATATAATAGGCTTATATGCATTTGCATAACGTGAAAAATGTTCCTTTGGCCAACCGGAGGTGGAGTACTTAGGACATGTGGTGGGGGCTATAGGTGTGAGGCCCGATGGGAACAAAATTCGAGCCATCATGGAATGGCAAGAACCTAAAACAGTAAAGCAATTGCGCGGCTTCTTGGGACTAGCTGGATATTACAGAAAATTCGTTAAAGGATTTTCCCAAATTGCAGCACCACTCACAACATTGCTCCAGAAAGATGCTTTCAGGTGGAATCCAAGTGCCACTCAAGCCATGCAACAATTGAAGGAGGTGTTGTCAAATCCACCAGTGCTCGCCTTACCAGATTTCAGCAAACCTTTTGTCCTTACCACTGATGCTTCGGGGATCGGAGTTGGAGCAGTCCTCAGCCAAGAAAATAAGCCCATTGCCTACTTCAGCCGCAAATTATCTCCCAAGATGCAGCATTCGTCAACCTACGTGCGAGAATTATTTGCTATAACTGAAGGAGTCGCCAAGTTCCGCCAATACCTGTTAGGAAGAAAATTCACAATCAGAACTGACCAGCACAGTATAAGGGAGCTCATGGCTCAAGTCATTCAGACCCCTGAACAACAACGATTTTTGGTGAAATTATTGGGATATGATTATACAATAGAGTATTACCCTGGTGCCAGCAATAAAGTAGCAGACGCCTTATCCCGCGTACATGAATGGGAGAAGGATAAAGCTGGTGAGCAACCACTACTACTGGCTATGTCAACTCTAATCAATCCTCTGTTGGACTCACTAAAGGCTGAAGTCAAAGAGCAATCCAGAGTTGGTACGCATATCCACAGCTATTGCTGAACATCAAGACGGCTTTGAACATTACACTCTGAAAGAAGGGTTGATATTCTACAAGGGCCGAATAGTCTTTGCCAGCAACTCGGACATGAAGGTCACCATGCTGCATAACTTCCATTCCACGGTCATTGGAGGACATAGTGGAATACATAAAACGCTGCATGGACTCTCCACCCATTATTATTGGCCCAATCTGAAACATGATGTGCAAGAGTTTGTGCGCACCTTCCCCATATGTCAGGTCACCAAATATCAGCCCCTCTCCCCTGCTGGACTCCTGCAGCCTTTGTCAATCCCCCACGCGGTCTGGGAGGACTTATCGATGGATTTCATCAATGGCCTACCTCCATCCGACGACAAAACAACCATAATGGTCGTGGTCGATCGACTTTCAAAGTACGCCCTCTTCTCGGCACTGATTGGGAATTTTACAGCTTCAAAGGTAGCATCAGTGTTTGTCTCGGACGTTTGCCGACATCATGGATTCCCCGTTCCATTGTCTCGGTGACCAAGTCTTGGTCAAACTCCAACCATACAGGCAGAAATCGGTGCGCAACCAGACATACTCCAAGCTGCGCCGTCGATATTATGGTCCCTTCCCAGTTACGGAGCGGATCGGATCGGCCAGGTGACCTACCGCTTAGCACTTCCAACCGGATCTCGTATACACCCGGTCTTCCATGTGTCGTTGCTCAAAGCATTTCGTCAAAACTCATTCTTTCACCCCCAAGCCTTGCCGGAGACCACTTGGGAGAACCATCCGGTGATCGAACCACTAGCAATCGTGCGTTCTCGCACGGTGACGACCGGAAAGGGGTCTGATCTGCTGATCTTGGTACAATGGAAAGGACTAGCCTTGGAGGATGCCTCTTGGGTATCAGTCGCTGACTTTAGCGAGGCGTACCCACAGTTCGATCTTTGAGGGCAAGATCGAGTTTTTAAGGGATGGGGGAAATGATATGAACCTCAATCATGAAGGTGGTGGAGGAAGGCTCGGAGGGGAACAAGGAGAGCAGGTAGGAGAAGATGGAACCACTGGGAGAGAGGACCAAGACCAAGTCATAAGAAGAGGAAAGAAAGTCAGAAAAGAAGCTGGTTGGACAAGGGACTTTGTCATGGGGTGCACCAGAAGGAGCCGCAGTGCACCAGAATGAGCCGGGGTGCACCATGGGCTAGCCGCGGTGCACCAGAATGAGGCGTGGTGGACTATTGGCTAGCCACGGTGCACCAGAATGATCCGTGGTGCACCATGGGATAGCCGCGGTGCCCCAAAATGAGCCGTGGTGCACCATGGGCTAGCCGAGGTGCACCAGAATGAGCCGCGGTGCAGCAGAATGAGCTATGGTGCACTCGAATGAGCCGTCGTGCACCATGGGTTAGCCGCGGTGCATCAGAATGAGTTGTGGTGCACCATGGGCTAGCCGCGGTGCACCAGAATGAGCCGTCGTGCACCAGAATAAGCCGTGGTGCACCGTGGGCTAGCCGCGGTGCACCGGAATGAGCCGTGGTGCACCCTGGGCTAGCCGCGGTGCACCGGAATTAGCCGTGGTGCACCAGAATGAGCCATGGTGCACCATGGGCTAGACGCGGAGCACCATGGGCTAGCCGCGGTGCACCATGGGCTAGCCGCGGTGCACCATGGGCTAGCCGCGGTGCACCATGGGCTAGCCGTGGTTCACCATGGGGTAGCCGCGGCACACGAGAATGAGCTTTGGTGTACCTGAAAGAGCCGTGGTGCACCGTAGGCTAGCCACGGTGCACCAGAATGAGCCGGGGAGCACCAGAATGAGCCGTGGTGCACCATGGGATAGCCGCGGTGCACCAGAATGAGCCGGGGTGCACCAGAATGAACATTGGTGCACCAGAATGAACAATGGCGCACCAGAATGAGTCGCGGTGCACCAGAATGAGCCGTGGTGTGCCATGGGCTAGCCGCGGTGCCCCAGAATGAGCCATGGTGCGCCATGGGCTAGCCGAGGTGCACCGGAATGAGCTATGGTGCACCCGAATGAGCCGTCGTGCACCATGGTGTTGCCGCGGTGCACCGGAATAAGGCGTGGTGCACCACAATGAGCCGTGGTGCACCATGGGCTAGCCGCGGTGCACCAGAATGAGCGGTGGTGCACCATGGGCTTGCCGCGGTCCACCAGAATAAGCTATGGTGCACCAGAATAAGCCGTGGTGCACCTCGGGCTAGCCGCGGTGCATCAGAATGAGCCGTGGTGCACCATGGGCTAGCCGCGGTGCACCGGAATGAGCCGTGGTGCACCATGGTCTAGCCGCGGTGCACCGGAATGAGCATTGGTGCACCAGAATGAGCCATGATGCACCATGGGCTAGCCGCGGTGCACCATGGGCTAGCCGCGGTGCACCATGGGCTAGCCGCGATGCAACATGGGCTAGCCGTGGTGCACCACGATTTACCGTGGTTCACCATGGGCTAGCCGCGGCACACTAGAATGAGCTTTGGTGTACCAGAAAGAGCCGTGGTGCACCATGGGCTAGCCGCGGTGCACCAGAATGAGCCGGGGTGCACCTGAATGAGCCGTGGTGCACCATGGGATAGCCGCGGTGCACCAGAATGAGCTGGGGTGCACCAGAATGAGCATTGGTGCACCAGAATGAGCCGCGGTGCACCAGAAAGAGCCGTGGTGCACCAGAATGAGTCGTGGTGCACCATGGGCTAGCTGCGGTGCACCAGAATGAGCCGTGGTGCACCATGGGCTAGCTGCGGTGCACCAGAATGAGCCGTGGTGCACAATGGGCTAGCCGCAGTGCACTAGAATGAGCCGTGGTGCATCATGGGCTAGTCGCGGTGCACCAGAATGAGCCGTGTTTCACCAGAGTGAGCTGTGGTGCACCATGGGCTAGCCGCAGTGCACCAGAATGAGCCGTGGTGCACCATGGGCTAGCTGCAGTGCACCAGAATGAGCCGTGGTGCACCATGGGCTAGCCGCGGTGCACCAGAATGATCCGTGGTGCACCATGGGCTAGCCGAGGTACACCAGAATGAGCCGTGATGCACCATGGGCTAGCCGCGTTGCACCATAATGAGCTGGGGTGCACCAGAATGAGCCGTGGTGCACCGTAGGCTAGCCGCAGCGCACTAGAATGAGCCGTGGTGCACCATGGGCTAGTCGCGGTGCACCAGAATGAGCCGCAGTGCACCATCGGCTAGCCGGGGTGCACCAGAATGAGCCGTGGTGCACCATGGGATAGCCGAGGTGCACCACAATGAGCCGTGGTGCACCATGGGATAGCCGCGGTGCTCCAGAATGAGTCGTGGTGCTCCATGGGCTTAGCATGGTGCACCAGAATGAGTCGTGGTGGTGCACCATGGGATAGCTGCGGTGCACCAGAATGAGCCGTGGTGCACCATGCACCTCGTCAGGCACCGACTCAAGCATAAGGTGCACCATGCCTGGCGGTCGGGGCACCACATCAGGCACCAGGCGCGCCTCCTGGGGCACTAATTCAACCATCCGGGGCATCTCATCGGGCACCAGGTGCACAGCCCACCGCGGGCGTGGGAAGGGAGGCAGCTGTTCCCCCTATAATAGCCTTATATGCAGTTGCCGGTTTTGCACAAGTAAATACCTTTTTTCTGAGGAGGAAGAAGTCCAAATTCGGACCTAGAAATTGAATTTCGATCTGATTTTTCGCAAGCATGCTTGGAAAAACAATATCTTACTATTCCCAAAGTCTCATGATTTTTCTCCATGGGATTAATTTAATTTTAATTTTTCAATAGGCTTAATTTGAGAAAATCTGAAAAAATGGAAAATCGTACCCAGGCACCGAATCTTGATCTGGTTTTTTGGAAGCATCCATGCTTAAATATATCCAACATCCTCTCCAAGTCTCATTGGATTTCATGGAAGGGTTGATTT
The DNA here is from genome assembly GCA_032173675.1 of Gastrolobium villosum. Lineage (NCBI taxonomy): Eukaryota > Viridiplantae > Streptophyta > Magnoliopsida > Fabales > Fabaceae > Gastrolobium > Gastrolobium villosum. The sequence continues at coordinate 57,691 of JAVKPL010011211.1, forward strand.
TTAATGAATCTTTGGAGCCTATGCCTCCTCCCCCCATATAATAGGCTTATATGCATTTGCATAACGTGAAAAATGTTCCTTTGGCCAACCGGAGGTGGAGTACTTAGGACACGTGGTGGGGGCTACAGGTGTGAGGCCCGATGGGAACAAAATTCGAGCCATCATGGAATGGCAAGAACCTAAAACAGTAAAGCAATTGCGCGGGTTCTTGGGACTAGCTGGATATTACAGAAAATTCGTTAAAGGATTTTCCCAAATTGCAGCACCACTCACAACATTGCTCCAGAAAGATGCTTTCAGGTGGAATCCTAGTGCCACTCAAGCCATGCAACAATTGAAGGAGGTGTTGTCAAATCCACCAGTGCTCGCCTTACCAGATTTCAGCAAACCTTTTGTCCTTACCACTGATGCTTCGGGGATCGGAGTTGGAGCAGTCCTCAGCCAAGAAAATAAGCCCATTGCCTACTTCAGCCGCAAATTATCTCCCAAGATGCAGCAATCGTCAACCTACGTGCGAGAATTATTTGCTATAACTGAAGGAGTCGCCAAGTTCCGCCAATACCTGTTAGGAAGAAAATTCACAATCAGAACTGACCAGCACAGTATAAGGGAGCTCATGGCTCAAGTCATTCAGACTCCTGAACAACAACGATTTTTGGTGAAATTATTGGGATATGATTATACAATAGAGTATTACCCTGGTGCCAGCAATAAAGTAGCAGACGCCTTATCCCGCGTACATGAATGGGAGAAGGATAAAGCTGGTGAGCAACCACTACTACTGGCTATGTCAACTCTAATCAATCCTCTGTTGGACTCACTAAAGGCTGAAGTCAAAGAGCAATCCAGAGTTGGTACGCATATCCACAGCTATTGCTGAACATCAAGACGGCTTTGAACATTACACTCTGAAAGAAGGGTTGATATTCTACAAGGGCCGAATAGTCTTTGCCAGCAACTCGGACATGAAGGTCACCATGCTGCATAACTTCCATTCCACGGTCATTGGAGGACATAGTGGAATACATAAAACGCTGCATGGACTCTCCACCCATTATTATTGGCCCAATCTGAAACATGATGTGCAAGAGTTTGTGCGCACCTTCCCCATATGTCAGGTCACCAAATATCAGCCCCTCTCCCCTGCTGGACTCCTGCAGCCTTTGTCAATCCCCTACGCGGTCTGGGAGGACTTATCGATGGATTTCATCAATGGCCTACCTCCATCCGACGGCAAAACAGCCATAATGGTAGTGGTCGATCGACTTTCAAAGTACGCCCTCTTCTCGGCTCTGATTGGGAATTTTACAGCTTCAAAGGTAGCATCAGTGTTTGTCTCGGACGTTTGCCGACATCATGGATTCCCCGTTCCATTGTATCTGACCGAGATCGGGTGTTCCTCAGCAAATTTTGGCAAGAGCTTTCCAGTTTGAGTGGGACTCGCCTCCATTTCAGCACTGCCAATCATCCTGATGCCTTGGAAGGTCAAATCTCACCATGGAAAGTCCAAAGAGTTGGGCACAATATTTACGTTGGGCTGAGTTCTCATACAATTCTTCCTTTCACTCCTCAATTGGAACCACACCTTTTCAGATCTTGTATGGGCATTTGCCCCCTGCCCTGCAGCCATACGATGGAGGAACGTCCCTATTGAAGCGGTGGACAATCTTCTGATACAGAGGGACGTAATTATTCGGATCGTACCCGTCAGCGTATGAAGAATTAAGCTGACAAGCACCGCCGGGATGTCCACTTTGCTGTCGGTGACCAAGTCTTGGTCAAACTCCAACCATACAGGCAGAAATCGGTGCGCAACCAGACATACTCCAAGCTGCGCCGTCGATATTATGGTCCCTTCCCAGTTACGGAGCGGATCGGCCAGGTGACCTACCGCTTAGCACTTCCAACCGGATCTCGTATTACACCCGGTCTTCCATGTGTCGTTGCTCAAAGCATTTCGTCAAAACTCATTCTTTCACCCCCAAGCCTTGCCGGAGACCACTTGGGAGAACCATCCGGTGATCGAACCACTAGCAATCGTGCGTTCACGCACGGTGACGACCGGAAAGGGGTCTGATCTGCTGATCTTGGTACAATGGAAAGGACTAGCCTTGGAGGATGCCTCTTGGGTATCAGTCGCTGACTTTAGCGAGGCGTACCCACAGTTCGATCTTTGAGGGCAAGATCGAGTTTTTAAGGGATGGGGGAAATGATATGAACCTCAATCATGAAGGTGGTGGAGGAAGGTTCGGAGGGGAACAAGGAGAGCAGGTAGGAGAAGATGGAACCACTGGGAGAGAGGACCAAGACCAAGTCATAAGAAGAGGAAAGAAAGTCAGAAAAGAAGCTGGTTGGACAAGGGACTTTGTCATGGGGTGCACCAGAAGGAGCCGCAGTGCACCAGAATGAGCCAAGGTGCAACAGAAGGAGCCGCAGTGCACCAGAATGAGGCGTGGTGGACTATTGGCTAGCCACGGTGCACCAGAATGATCCGTGGTGCACCAAGGGATAGCCGCGGTGCCCCAGAATGAGCCGTGATGGCCGAGGTGCACCAGAATGAGCCGCGGTGCAGCAGAATGAGCTGTGGTGCACCCGAATGAGCCGTCGTGCACCATGGGTTAGCCGCGGTGCACCGGAATAAGCCGTGGTGCACCGCAATGAGCACCATGGGCTAGCCGCGGTGCACCAGAATGAGCCGTGGTGCACCATGGGCTAGCCGTGGTCCACCAGAATGAGCTATGGTGCACCAGAATGAGCCGTGGTGCACCTCGGGCTAGCTGCGATGCATCAGAATGAGCCGTGGTGCACCATGGGCTAGCCGCGTTGCACCGGAATGAGCCGTGGTGCACCATGGGCTAGCCGCGGTGCACCGGAATGAGCATTGGTGCACCAGAATGAGCCATGGTGCACCCTGGGCTAGCCACGGTGCACCATGCGCTAGCCGTGGTGCACCATGGGCTAGCCGTGGTGCACCATGGGCGATAGCCGCGGTGCACCAGAATGAGCCGGGGTGCACCAGAATGAGCATTGATGCACCAGAATGAGCCGTGGTGTACCATGGGCCAGCCGCGGTGGCCCAGAATGAGTCGTGGTGCACAAGGGCTAGCTGCGGTGCACCAGAATGCGCCGGTGTGCACTAGAATGAGCTGTGGTGCAGCATGGGCTAGCCACGATGCACCAGAATGAGCCGTGGTGCACCATGGGCTAGCCACAGTGCACCAGAATGAGCCGTGGTGCACCATGGGCTTGCCACGATGCACCAGAATGAGCCGTGGTGCACCATGGGCTAGCCCAGTGCACCAGAATGAGCCGTGGTGCACCATGGGCTAGCCGTGGTGCACTAGAATGATCCGTGGTGCACGATGGGCTAGCCGAGGTACACCAGAATGAGCCGAGGTACACCAGAATGAGCCGAGGTGAACCAGAATGAGCCGTGCTGCACCATGGGCTAGCCGCATTGCACCATAATGAGTTGGGGTGCACCAGAATGAGCTGTTGTGCACCGTAGTCTAGCCGCAGCGCACTAGAATGAGCCGTGGTGCACAATGGGTTAGTCGCGGTGCACCAGAATGTGCCGCAGTGCACCATGGGATAGCCGCGGTGCTCCAGAATGAGTCGTGGTGCACCATGGGATAGCCACGGTGCTCCAGAATGAGCTGTGGTGCACCATGGGCTAGCCGCGGTGTGCCAGAATGAGCCGTGGTGCACCATGCGATAGCCGCGGTGCTCCAGAATGAGCTGTGGTGCTCCATGGGCTAGCCCCGATGCACCAGAATGAGCAGTGGTGCACCATGGGCTAGCCGCAGTGCACCAGAATTAGTCGTGGTGCACCTTGGGCTAGCCACGATGCACCAAAATGAGCTGTGGTGCACCATGGGCTAGCCGCAATGCACCAGAATGAGCCGTGGTGCACCATGGGCTAGCCGTGGTGCACCATGGGCTAGCCGCGGTGCACCAGATGATCCGTGGTGCACGATGGGCTAGCCGAGGTACACCAGAATGAACATTGGTGCACCAGAACGAGCCGAGGCGCACCAGAATGAGCCGTGGTGCACCATGGGCTAGCCGCGTTGCACCATAATGAGCTGGGGTGCACCAGAATGAGCCGTGGTGCACCGTAGGCTAGCCGCAACGCACTAGAATGAGCCGTGGTGCACCATGGGCTAGGTACGGTGCACCAGAATGAGCCGCAGTGCACCATCGGCTAGCCGTGGTGCACCAGATTGAGTCGTGGTGCACCATGGGATAGTCGCGGTGCTCCAGAATGAGTCATGGTGCGTGGTGCACCATGGGATAGCCGCGGTGCTCCAGAATGAGCCGTGGTGCACCATGGGCTAGCAGCGGTGTGCCAGAATGAGCCGTGGTGCACCATGAGATAGCCGCGGTGCTAAAGAATGAGCCGTGGTGCTCCATGGGCTAGCATGGTGCACCAGAATGAGTCGTGGTGGTGCACCATGGGATAGCTGCGGTGCACCAGAATGAGCCGTGGTGCACCATGCACCTCGTCAGGCACTTAGTCAAGCATAAGGTGCACCATGCCTGGCGGTCGGGGCACCACGTCAGGCACCTGGCGCGCCTCATGGGGCACCAATTCAAGCATCCGGGGCATCTCGTCGGGAACCAGGTGCACAGCCCACCGCGGGCGTGGGAAGGGAGGCAGCTGTTCCAACTATAATAGCCTTCTATGCAGTTGCCGGTTTTGCACAAGTAAATACCTTTTTTCTGAGGAGGAAGAAGTCCAAATTCGGACCTAGAAATTGAATTTCGACCTGATTTTTCGCAAGCATGCTTGGAAAAACCATATCTTACTATTCCCAAAGTCTCATGATTTTTCTCCATGGGATTAATTTAATATTAATTTTTCAATAGGCTTAATTTGAGAAAATCTGAAAAAATGGAAAATCGTACCCAGGCACCGAATTTTGATCTGGTTTTTTGGAAGCATCCATGCTTAAATATATCCAACATCCTCTCCAAGTTTCATTGGATTTCATGGAAGGTTTGAGTTTTAATGAATCTTTGGAGCCTATGCCTCCTCCCCCATATAATAGGCTTATATGCATTTGCAAAACGTGAGAAATGTTCCTTTGGCCAACCGGAGGTGGAGTACTTAGGACATGTGGTGGGGGCTTGGATGGATGCGAGTACCATTTCACAGGTAGTCAGCACAGGAACCGCGAACGAACACCAGAGCCGCAACGGGACACTTGGTGACGCTGGAAAGGGTTACGTGCAGAATGTTCGATGCACAAGCATGGAGCCGGCTAGCACAAACAACCCAACCACCACTCACACGCCCTCGCGTTCAGTGCGACCCAACACCACAAAACATAGCATCCGGTAGCGCCATGTCCATCTCGCTAGGCATGATCGATACCATCAAGAACCAGCCCTCGCAGCTGTCAATTCATTTCACAACTTGTTCAGTCGTGATTCATCCGGGTGCCTCCACAAGATCAACGATGCACGTAAGGCAATAACAGCCGGGACCGGGGTAAGTCCCTAAAACGCACCGCCGCGCATGCATCAACGACGCTAAATCATCAACGTCAAGTTGTTATGGGAATTCGACCTCAATGCAACGGGACATGGGCCCGAGCGCATTGAGAAGGAATTCCCCCGAAACACGTCCCACTCAGCCAACTCGGCAGTCATCGCAATTGTGTCCCCAGGGCATCAGGAATCGAGAGGGACGCACCGAATGGGCGACGTTCGGCTGTGGATGCGAAAGGAATCAAGCACCCACGTGGGATGCCCCGGGATCCATTGCTCTTGCATCGTCGATGGCTGAACGAGCCACGCAACGTTGTCGTGGGAACTCAACCTCAACACAGCGGGACATTGGTGTGCACGATGCTGCTCCTAGCAGGCATCAAAGGCCTAACCCACCTCCCTCGGTGATGTACACAATACCCAGGCCCCACAAGCTTGGGAAGGCTTGCACGAGATCTAGGGAGAGCCCCTATGGTGCCCCTGCATAGCCCATCGCAAGTGTGGGAAGGCAGGCAGCTGCTCCCCCTATAATAGCCTTATATGTAGTTGCCAGTTTTGTACAAGTAGATACCTTTTTTTTGAGGAGGAAGAAGTCCAAATTCGGATCTAGAAATTAATTTTGGTCTGATTTTTTGCATGCATTCTTGTAAAAACCATATCTTACTATTCCCAAAGTCTCGTGATTTTTCTACATGGGATTAATTTAAAATTAATTTTTCAAGAGGCGTGATTTGAGAAAATCCAAAAAAATTGAAAATAATACCCAGGCATCGAATTTTGATCTGGTTTTTTGCAAGCATCCATGCTTAAATATATTCAACATCCCCTCCAAGAAAATAAGCCCATTGCCTACTTCAGCCGTAAATTATCTCCCAATATGCAGCAATCGTCAACCTACGTGCGGGAATTGTTTGCTATAACTGAAGGAGTCGCCAAGTTTCGCCAATACCTGTTAGGAAGAAAATTCACAATCAGAACTGACCAGCACAGTATAAGGGAGCTCATGGCTCAAGTCATTCAGACTCCTGAACAACAACGATTTTTGGTGAAATTATTGGGATATGATTATACAATAGAGTATTACCCTGGTGCCAGCAATAAAGTAGCAGACGCCTTATCCCGCGTACATGAATGGGAGAAGGATAAAGCTGGTGAGCAACCACTACTACTGGCTATGTCAACTCTAATCAATCCTCTGTTGGACTCACTAAAGGCTGAAGTCAAGAGCAATCCAGAGTTGGTACGCATATCCACAGCTATTGCTGAACATCAAGACGGCTTTGCACATTACACTTTGAAAAAAGGGTTGATATTCTACAAGGGCCGAATAGTCCTTGCCAGCAACTCGGACATGAAGGTCACATTGCTGCATAACTTACATTCCACGGTCATTGAGGGCAAGATCGAGTTTTTAAGGGATGGGGGAAATGATATGAACCTCAATCATGAAGGTGGTGGAGGAAGGCTCAGAGGGGAACAAGGAGAGCAGGTAGGAGAAGATGGAACCGCTAGGAGAGAGGACCAAGACTAAGTCATAAGAAAAGGAAAGAAAGTCAGAAAAGAAGCTGGTTGGACAAGGGACTTTGTCATGGGGTGCACCAGAATGAGCCGCAGTGCACCAGAATGAGCCGGGGTGCAACATGGGCTAGCCGCGGTGCACCACAATGAGGCGTGGTGGACTATTGGCTAGCCACGGTGCACCAGAATGATCTGTGGTGCACCGTGCGATAGCCACGGTGCCCCAGAACGAGCCGTGGTGCACCATGGGCTAGCCGAGGTGCACCAGAATGAGCGGCGGTGCAGCAGAATGAGCCGCGGTTCAGCAGAATGAGCTATGGTGCACTCGAATAAGCCGTCGTGCACCATGGGTTAGCCGCGGTGCACCGAAATAAGCCATGGTGCACCGCAATGAGCCGTGGTTCACCATGGGCTAGCCGCGGTGCACCAGAATGAGCCGTGGTGCACCAGAATGAGCCGTGGTGCACCATGGGCTAGCCGCGGTCCACCAGAATGAGCTGTGGTGTACCAGAATGAGCTGTGTTGCACCAGAATGAGCCGAGGCGCACCTCGGGCTAGCCACGGTGCTCCAGAATGAGCCGGGGTGCACCTTGGGCTAGCCGCGGTGCATCAGAATGAGTCGTGGTGCACCATGGGCTAGCCGCGATGCACCAGAATGAGCCGCCGTGCACCAGAATGAGCCGTGGTGCACCATGGGCTAGCCGCGGTGCATCAGAATGAGTCGTGGTGCACCATGGGCTAGCCGCGATGCACCAGAATGAGCCGCCGTGCACCAGAATGAGCCGTGGTGCACCATGGGCTAGCCGCGGTGCACCGGAATAAGCCGTGGTGCACCAGAATGAGCCTTGGTGCACCATGGGCTAGCCGCGGTGCACCATGGGCTAGCCGCGGTGCACCATGGGCTAGCCGCGGTGCACCATGGGCTAGCCGCGGTGCACCATGGGCTAGCCGCAGTGCACTATGGGCTAGCCGTGGTTCACCATGGGGTAGCCGCGGCACACAAGAATGAGCTTTGGTGTACCAAAAAGAGCCGTGGTACACCATGGGCTAGCCGCGGTGCACCAGAATGAGCCGGGGTGCACCATGGGATAGCCGCGGTGCACCAGAATGAGCCGGGGTGCACCAGAATGAACATTGGTGCACCAGAATGAGTCGCGGTGCACCAGAATGAGCCGTGGTGCACCATGGGCTAGCCGAGGTGCACCATAATGAGCCGCGATGCAGCAGAATGAGCTATGGTGCACCCGAATGAGCCATCGTGCACCATGGGTTAGCCGCGGTGCACCGGAATAAGCCATGGTGCACCTCGGGCTAGCCGCGGTGCACCATGGGCTTGCCGCGATCCACCAGAATGAGCTATGGTGCACCAGAATGAGCCGTGGTGCACCTCGGGCTAGCCGCGGTGCATCAGAATGGGCAGTGGTGCACCATGGGCTAGCCGCAGTGCACCGGAATGAGCATTGGGGCACCAGAATGAGCCATGGTGCACAATGGGCTAGCCATGGAGCACCATGGGCTAGCCGCGGTGCACCATAATTTACCGTGGTTCACCGTGGGTTAGCCGCGGCACACTAGAATGAGCTTTGATGTACCAGAAAGAGCCGTGGTGCACCATGGGCTAGTCGCGGTACACCAGAATGAGCCGGGGTACACCAGAATGAGCCGTGGTGCACCATGGGATAGCCGCGGTGCACCAGAATGAGCCAGAATGAGCATTGGTGCACCAGAAAGAGCCGCGGTGCACCAGAATGAGCCGTGGTGCACCATGGGCTAGCCGCGGTGCCCCAGAATAAGTCGTGGTGCACAAGGGCTAGCCGCGGTGCACCAGAATGCGCCGATGTGCACTAGAATAAGCCGTGGTGCACCTTGGGCTAGCCACGATGCACCAGAATGAGCCGTGGTGCACCATGGGCTAGCCACAGCGCACCAGAATGAGGCGTGGTGCACCATGGGCTAGCCACGATGCACCAGAATGAGCCGTGGTGCACCATGGGCTAGCTGTAGTCCACCAGAATGAGCCGTGGTGCACCATGGGCTAGCCGCGGTGCACCAGAATGATCCGTGGTGCACCATGGGCTAGCCGAGGTACACCAGAATGAGCCGAGGTACACCAGAATGAGCCGAGGTGCACCAGAATGAGCCGTGGTGCACCATGGGCTAGCCGCGTTGCACCATAATAAGCTGGGGTGCACCAGAATGAGCCGTGGTGCACCAAAATGAGCCGTGGTGCACCGTAGGCTAGCCGCAGCGCACTAGAATGAGCCGTGGTGCACCGTAGGCTAGCCGCAGCGCACTAGAATGAGCCGTGGTGCACCATGGGCTAGTTGTGGTGCACCAGAATGAGCCGCAGTGCACCATCGGCTAGCTGTGGTGCACCAGAATGAGCCGTGGTGCACCATGGGATAGCCGCGGTGCTCCAGAATGAGCCGTGGTGCACCATGGGCTTGCCGAGGTGCACCATAATGAGCTGTGGTGCACCATGGGATAGCCGCGGTGCACCAGAATGAGCCGCAGTGCACCATCGGCTAGCCGCGGTGCACCAGAATAAGCCGTGGTGCACCATGGGATAGCCGCGGTGCTCCAGAATGAGCCGTGGTGCTCCATGGGCTATCATGGTGCACCAGAATGAGTCGTGGTCGTGCACCATGGGATAGCTGCGGTGCACCAGAATGAGCCGTGGTGCACCATGCACCTCGTCAGGCACTTAGTCAAGCATAAGGTGCACCATGCCTGGCGATCGGGGCACCACGTCAGGCACCTGGCGCGCCTCATGGGGCACCAATTCAAGCATCTCGTCGGGAACCAGGTGCACAGCCCACCGCAGGCGTGGGAAAGGAGGCAGCTGTTCCCCCTATAATAGCCTTCTATGCAGTTGCCGGTTTTGCACAAGTAAATACCTTTTTTCTGAGGAGGAAGAAGTCCAAATTCGGACCTAGAAATAGAATTTCGATCTGATTTTTCGCAAGCATGCTTGGAAAAACCATATCTTACTATTCCCAAATTCTCATGATTTTTCTCCATGGGATTAATTTAATATTAATTTTTCAATAGGCTTAATTTGAGAAAATCAGAAAAAATGGAAAATCGTACCCAGGCACCGAATTTTGATCTGGTTTTTTGGAAGCATCCATGCTTAAATATATCCAACATCCTCTCCAAGTTTCATTGGATTTCATGGAAGGTTTGAGTTTTAATGAATCTTTGGAGCCTATGCCTCCTCCCCCATATAATAGGCTTATATGCATTTGCATAACGTGAGAAATGTTCCTTTGGCCAACCGCGAACGAACAACTTCAGCTCTTCCATCATCAGAATTGCAGTGTGCAGTGTCTTCCTACTCAGGGCGTCAGCTACCACATTTGCCTTTCCTGGGTGGTGTTTAAGCTCAAAATCGTAGTCCTTCAGAAATTCCATCCACCGTCGTTGCCGCATATTCAGCTCCTTCTGGTCGAATAAGTACTTCAAACTCTTATGATCGCTGAACACGTCAAACTGCGAACCATACAAGTAGTGCCTCCAGATTTTAAGTGCGAACACTATAGCTGCTAACTCCAAATCGTGCGTAGGATAATTTTTCTTCGTGAGGCTTTAGTTGTCGAGATGCATAAGCTACCGCCATACGATCCTGCATCAACACGCATCCAAGTCCTTTCAGCGACGCATCGCAGTAAACTTCGAACTTTCGAGTAGGATCCGGAATCGTGAGTACGGGAGCACTCGTCAATCTGCTCTTTAGCTCCAAGAAACATTCTTCACAGGCTTCAGTCCACTCAAAAGGCTTGTCCTTCCGAGTGAGACGGGTGAGAGGTTGCACTATCTGAGAGAAATTCTGGATGAACCTTCGATAGTATCCGGCCAGACCTAAGAAACTTCTTACTTCGGTGACAGTCTTGGGTCGTTCCCAATTCATGACAGCTTCGACTTTGCTGGGGTCCACCGCGATACCTTCTGATGAGATGACATGGCCCAGAATCTGGACCTCTTCAAGCCAAAACTCGCACTTCGACCATTTCGCGTACAACTGCTTCTCCTTCAAGACTTGCAAGACAATCCTCAGATGTTCCGCGTGCAGCTCTTCATTAGCCAAGTAAATCAGGATATCGTCGATAAACACAATAACGAACTGATCAAGAAATGGGCGGAAGATGCGGTTCATGTAGTCCATGAATACCGCTGGAGCATTCGTAAGTCCGAATGGGATCACCTGATATTCGTAGTGCCCATAACGAGTCCTAAAAGCGGTTTTCGGAATGTCCTCCGATTTGACCCGGATCTGATGGTATCCCGATCGTAAATCTATCTTGGAAAAGACTCTGGCTCCTCTCAGCTGGTCCATCAAATCGTCGATCCTCGGTAGCGGGTACTTATTCTTCACCGTAACTTTGTTCAGCTGCCGGTAATCTACACATAGACGTAAACTCCCATCCCTCTTCTTAATCAAGATGGCTGGAGCACCCCCATGGAGAAGTACTCGGTCTGATAAATTCCTTGGCCAAAAGCTCTTCTATCTGCTTCTTCAACTCGCGAAGTTCCAACGGCGCCATACGATACGGGGTAATGGAGATTGGTCCAACTCCAGGAACAAGTTCGATAGAAAATTCTATTTCCCTATGAGGAGGCAAGCGAGGTATTTCCTCCGGAAACACCTCCTTGAATTCTCTAACTACCGGTACATTCTGGATTTGAGTGTCAACCGGGGTCTCAGCCTCGATCGACAAAAGATACTCTACTGCTCCCTTGCGGAGCTCTTTTCTAACTTGTAATAGAGAAATGAGAGAGAAAGGTTGAAAATTACCATCTTTCGCCTCCAGTGCGAACACCCGTGCTTGCGTAGGCTGCGGATTAGCGTTCCGGGGGCATTCGTAAGCGAAATGTCCTTGCTGGCCACATCTGAAACATGCATTGTTGTTCTTGCGACAAACTCCAAAGTGATTCTTTCCACACGTAGCACAAACAGTCGCACCCTGCCGTCCAGTTGACGATTGACCAACAGTATTGCTCCTCTTAAAAATTTCCAGGCCGCGCCTGCAACTGCGGACCTCTGCCTCGACCCCTACCAGGTGTCGTCCTGAAGAATCTGAGTGATAGCAGTTCCGTGTGCTTCATTCTTCTCATTGCTTTAGGAAAAATACTTATCCAAAAATACTTGTCTGAATAAACGTTGCCAGTCCCCCTAAGGTAGTGATGAGATCCCCTTCCGCATCGCCAGACCTTCCCCGAGTTGAACCGCGACCACCTGCCATGATTCTGCACCCACAATATCTTGAGATGAGTTGATCAGGCTCACCGCAAGTTATTCGTGGCAGCAGTCCCAAGTAGGTACTCGAGTTCAATTCGGACAAGTTAACTATGCATCCGTGTCTTATCACAGAACAGTCCTAACAATCTAACTACCCTAGCTAATATATATACTTAGACTATAGCACATTTAGGCAGTCAATCAGCAGATAAACACAATCAACAATCAATTCAATCAATCACAAGCAAATCCATGGACCAAACTGCTCTGATACCAATTAGTGTAACGCCCTCCCTTGTGTGCACCCAAGAGAGTCGTTTGCTAAGCGGAATTAGAGTCTTTAACGTCACATAAGCTACTAAAGAATTCTAAATCTACATACACATCCGTAAGGCGTTTTTACAACTCTTATAACTTCTGTTTGGACGATAAAAAAATATTTCAAGTGATTTAGAAAGAGCACGTTTGGGGCTTCGCGTGCATATAAAATAATAGAAAATCCGAGTTCGTTTGCTCATAAAAACACCACCCGTAAGGTGCACTGTAAAAATTTCAGCACATAAGTCTTTCAAAAGTCTTTTCACAAACGTTTTCCAAAATAGCCGCTGTTCATAAAAGTTCAATATCAAATAGAGATGATAAAGTCTACAGTCATCCAAGAGTACCAAAATATCAATCATTACAGTCATCCAATTAATCAAACAGCAACAGTGATAATCCATGCATCAGCAAGCAACAGCAAAACATCACTCCTTCAAATGCTTTTACGTCCTCCTGCCATTTTGGAAAAATAGCAGCCCCGAAGGGGTGAGAATAATCCCAGTAGTGTGGCAACAAAACCAGTAATATAACAGTATTAACTAGGCACCAAATCGTAAACAGTCACTTCAACATATCCTTGTTCCTTTTCCTTTTTCTTTTTCATCATATTCATATATATAGCGCATATAACGCCTTTCCTTTTCATCATATTCATATATTGCGTATATAACGCCTTTCCTTTGCGCTTTTAGCACCGTCGTGCGCGCACTTCACAGTGGAATCAAATATACCCTTGGCACCTGAGCTCCATGTGGATTCCATCTGTGGGCCTATGCGGACTGATGCCAAGTGTCCCATACCCCGGTACCTTGGGGATGCCTATATGATGCTTGCTCATACACATGGTCCTGTACATAACTATTCTAGAACAAGGCCTATATGATCATGATATATGCATGTCATGCTATGCTTTCACACACAAAGCGTAAAAATGCGGTATGATGTAAGGTGCATGCTTATATACCTTTCATATAGCCATCACGGCACATATACTTTTCATATGCGTTATGCTGCCTCATAACGTCTTTACCTCATAATCATATAGCCATCACGGCACATTTTTGGCAGTTTCCTTTCATCATAATGGAACATAATATTTTTACGGCATATGGAGCATCATGTCACAATTTTATACCAGTAGTCAATAGTCACATTAGGTAATATCGCCTGACACTTACCTTTGCTTGCCTTAAATATTACCAAACAGCAGCGAAGTATCTCACTTCTAAAGCGCACCTAAATCAATTACAACTAATCATTTACAGTGACTATTTACAGCAGAAACAGAGAGCATACGGCAGTGGCTTACAGCAGCAAAACAGTGAGCATACAGCAGTGTTTACAGCAACAAAACAGTGAGCATACAGCAGTGTTTACAGCAGCAAAACAGTGAGCATACAGCAGTGTTTACAGCAGCAAAACAGTGAACATACAGCAGTGTTTACAGCAGCAAAACAGTGAACATACAGCAGTGTTTACAGCAGCAAAACAGTGACATTTTTAAAACAGAACAGTGGCGTTCTTAAAACAGAAACAGTGGCGTTTTTAAAACAGAAACAGTGGCACTTTGAACTTCCAAAACAGTGGCATAAATCTTGGTTTTTGGACATTGAAACAGTGGCATGTTATGGACTAAAACAGTGGCATTTTATGCATAAAAACAGTGGCATATGATGATCAAAACAGTGGCCTTTTATGCATAAAAACAGTGGTATTTTAAGCATGGAAACAGTGGCATTTCATGACTAAAACAGTGGCATATTATGCATAAAAACAGTGGCATATGATGATCAAAACAGTGGCCTTTTATGCATAAAAACAGTGGTATTTTAAGCATGGAAACAGTGGCATTTCATGACTAACACAGTGGCATATTATGCATAAAAACAGTGGCATATGATGACTAAAACAGTGGCCTTTTATGCATAAAAACAGTGGCATTTTAAGACTAAAACAGTGAGTGTCTTTATGCGGAAACAGTGGCTTAGGGAGCACTAAAACAGTGACATATATGTGCAGAAACAGTGGCATCTAATGTGCAGAAACAGTGGTATATAATGTGCAGAAACAGTGGCATATATGTGCAGAAACAGTGGCATATAATGTGCAGAAACAGTGGCATATATGTGCAGAAACAGTGGTATATAATGTGCAGAAACAGTGGCATATATGTGCAGAAACAGTGGTATTTTAGTGGTGATTTTGAGGAACCGAAACAGTGGCATTTCATCTTCAAAACAGTGGCACATCAAACCGAAACAGTGGCACATCTCTTCTTCAAAACAGTGGCACATTCAAAGGAAAACAGTGGCAGATTTCTCTTTAAAACAGTGGCCTAATCATACAAAACAGTGGCATATATTCTTAGCATAACCATGAGATCTTTATGCATACAACTCATCATAAGATGGCTCCATACTTATACTTTAACCATGCTCAATCAAGGATCCAAAGCAACACATATACAAGGAGACATTCCAGCATACATACATGGCTACACAAAGAAAGAGTTCTAAGTTCAAGGCCTACCTCTTGTAGCACACACTTCACCACACCCTTACTAGCTCTTCTTCACAACAAGTCCTCTCTTCCTAGGATGTTCTATGCGCAACAAGGTGAGGATGAACACACTAGGACAGCTTCATGGTTGAGGAACAAAGCTTGCACTAGCTTGGTGTATGGTCACGGTTGAGGTGAGGGAAGGAGGGAGTTGGCTTGGCAAAGTCTTCTTGCTCCAAAGAGGCTTGTTGGTGCGGCTAGAGAGAGTGAGGAGGAGGAGGAGAGTTGGCTGCACTTGTACATGAAGCCAGCCCCTTCCTCATGCGCAAATTTAAAGGGAAAGGGAGGAGGAGTTGCTATGATTAACCATCATGCAAAATTCTGATTACTTGAAGGGATGGGGCTGCATACAAGGGCTGAATCAAGCAAGGGTTTGCTTCTAATTTACTCTATTCACATGCAAGGGGGTGAGGGAGATATGTTCAGCTTTGAGGGCTGTCCTAAGTCAGAGAAATTTCTGCACAATTGACCATGATTTGCGCACCTAGAGGAGTGGAAAGGAAGTGTCATGAGCACATGCAAGAGCTTTGCTAAGTCAACAAGGAAAACAACCATGTGGCAGCCCAAAAATCTGCACTTAGGCAGCCTTGGTGCGCAATGATGAGGGGGAAAGAGGTGCATCATGAGTGCAGATTTGTGACAGCCCAAATTCAGATTTTGGAGCTGCACAAAATGATGAAAATGCAGCCAAAAATCCTCTTATGATGCATGTGAAAACAAGGCAGGTTTGGCTCATGATGGGCTGCAAAAAGCTTGCCAAAAATCTGCACAAAACAGTCTCATGATGGAGGGTGTAAGTGGTTCTCCAAGTCAACAAGTTAGGCAGTTTGTGTCATAAAAAAAATCTGCACCAAGACCCCTTCCATGTGCGCCTAAATGGGGAAATATGCAGCCTAAAATCATGCTCAAAGGTCCATGTGTCTTCCATGCAATGAGGTTTAAATCAAGTGATGCATAATCAAGAGAAAATGGCAGATTTCAAGGTCCTAAATCACCCTTACTTGTGCGCAAAATTGAGTGGTAGAAGGGTTGCCATGTGAAGGTTTCTTGGTACACAAGACATCCTTGTTGGGCAAGGCTTAGGGAATTAGGTGTGGGTCTAACCATGGGCTGAACTTGATGGATCCACAAGCCATCCTTGGGCCATTGGCCACACACACAAAAGGATCCAATCACAAATCCAATAGTAACAAGTCCACACACTCACTAGCCCACATCCAAACACTAATGCCTTCACATTACTCATAAGATTAAATTCACATGACTACATATGTAACTTCCTATGATTTAATTTAATTAATTACCTTAGTCTTATCCAAGGATAAAGGTCAACCAATTCACAAGCCATTACACAAAAACCATACATCCGAATTCTACACATGTACATATAGTATATAGTACCTATGTATTTTACTAATTATGCGGGATGTTACACTCTCCCCACCAAAAAGGAATTTTGTCCGCAAAATAAACTTACTTAAGAGCTAAACAGTTCTGGATAGCGTTTCTGAACGTCGTCCTCGCGCTCCCAAGTGGCTTCAGCTGCCGATCTGTTGTTCCACAATACTTTCACCAACGGAATCTCTTTAGAACGGAGTCGCTTGACGGATCTTTCAAGAATTTGGAATGGTTGCACTTGATACGTCAGATTTTCCTTTAGTTCTACTTCTTCCGGCTGTAATACGTGAGATGGATCAGAGAGGTACCTACGTAGCTGTGACACATGAAATACATTGTGAATTCCTGACAAATTGGGTGGTAAAGCCAACCGGTATGCGGACTCTCCAATCCGGTCCATGATCAGATACGGTCCTAAGTACCGTGGACTCAACTTCTTAACTTCCATTCTCCTTCCGAGTCCCGATGTAGGTGTGATTCTCAAAAATACATGGTCTCCGACTTCGAAGGATAGAGGCTTATGACGCTTGTCGTAATAACTCTTCTGTCTGGCCTGAGCCCGCTGCATATTTTCTCGAATCTTCTTTACTTGTTCGGATGTTTCTTGAATTAGATCGGGTCCTAACATACTTCGCTCACCCACTTCAGTCCAGCATAAAGGGGATCCGCATTTTCTCCCATACAGAGCTTCATACGGTGCCATCTGAATGCTGGAGTGGTAACTGTTGTTGTAAGCAAACTCAATCAACGAAAGATAACTATCCCTGCTGCCTCCTAACTCCGAAACGCATGCTCGCAACATGTCCTCTAATGCTTGAATGGTGCGTTCCGTTTGACCATCGGTCTGCGGATGATAAGCAGTACTCAACCTCAATTGGGTCCCTAATGCTCTTTGAAAGGATTCCCAGAACTTAGATGTAAACTTGGGATCACGATCGCTGACAATACTCGTAGGAACTCTATGCAGCTTCACAATCTCCTGCAGATAAATTCTAGCAAGCCTCTCCGTATCATACGTGGTTCTAACACGCAAGAAATGAGCTGACTTCGTTAAACGATCAACAATCACCCAGATAGAATCATATCCTTCTCGCGTCCGAGGAAGTCCAACTACGAAATCCATCGTGGTACTGTCCCACTTCCATTCGGGAATCTCCAAAGGTTGAAGAAGTCCCGACGGTTTCTGATGTTCGTACTTCACCTTCTGACAAGTTAAGCATCGAGATACATACTCAGCAATAACACGCTTCATACCCGGCCACCAAAACGAGGTCTTCAAATCATGGTACATCTTCGTGGATCCAGGATGAACTGCATACTTACCCTTGTGAGCCTCCTGTAAAACTTCTTGTTTCAACTCTTCATTCGGCACAATCAGCCGTCCTTGAAATCTCCAAACATCATTCTCTTTACAACATCTTGGTTGCCAACCAAATCACGGACTAACTCTTCATCTTTCTGAGCCTCCTTAATTCTACTGATCAATTCATTTCCCAATCTTATGCTATTCCCTCTCTCGTCTACCGATAAGTTCAAGTCTCGAAAGGCCTCAAACAACTTCAGCTCTTCCATCATCAGAATTGCAGTGTGCAGTGTCTTCCTACTCAGGGCGTCAGCTACCACATTTGCCTTTCCTGGGTGGTGTTTAAGCTCAAAATCGTAGTCCTTCAGAAATTCCATCCACCGTCGTTGCCGCATATTCAGCTCCTTCTGGTCGAATAAGTACTTCAAACTCTTATGATCGCTGAACACGTCAAACTGCGAACCATACAAGTAGTGCCTCCAGATTTTAAGTGCGAACACTATAGCTGCTAACTCCAAATCGTGCGTAGGATAATTTTTCTTCGTGAGGCTTTAGTTGTCGAGATGCATAAGCTACCGCCATACGATCCTGCATCAACACGCATCCAAGTCCTTTCAGCGACGCATCGCAGTAAACTTCGAACTTTCGAGTAGGATCCGGAATCGTGAGTACGGGAGCACTCGTCAATCTGCTCTTTAGCTCCAAGAAACATTCTTCACAGGCTTCAGTCCACTCAAAAGGCTTGTCCTTCCGAGTGAGACGGGTGAGAGGTTGCACTATCTGAGAGAAATTCTGGATGAACCTTCGATAGTATCCGGCCAGACCTAAGAAACTTCTTACTTCGGTGACAGTCTTGGGTCGTTCCCAATTCATGACAGCTTCGACTTTGCTGGGGTCCACCGCGATACCTTCTGATGAGATGACATGGCCCAGAATCTGGACCTCTTCAAGCCAAAACTCGCACTTCGACCATTTCGCGTACAACTGCTTCTCCTTCAAGACTTGCAAGACAATCCTCAGATGTTCCGCGTGCAGCTCTTCATTAGCCGAGTAAATCAGGATATCGTCGATAAACACAATAACGAACTGATCAAGAAATGGGCGGAAGATGCGGTTCATGTAGTCCATGAATACCGCTGGAGCATTCGTAAGTCCGAATGGGATCACCTGATATTCGTAGTGCCCATAACGAGTCCTAAAAGCGGTTTTCGGAATGTCCTCCGATTTGACCCGGATCTGATGGTATCCCGATCGTAAATCTATCTTGGAAAAGACTCTGGCTCCTCTCAGCTGGTCCATCAAATCGTCGATCCTCGGTAGCGGGTACTTATTCTTCACCGTAACTTTGTTCAGCTGCCGGTAATCTACACATAGACGTAAACTCCCATCCCTCTTCTTAATCAAGATGGCTGGAGCACCCCCATGGAGAAGTACTCGGTCTGATAAATTCCTTGGCCAAAAGCTCTTCTATCTGCTTCTTCAACTCGCGAAGTTCCAACGGCGCCATACGATACGGGGTAATGGAGATTGGTCCAACTCCAGGAACAAGTTCGATAGAAAATTCTATTTCCCTATGAGGAGGCAAGCGAGGTATTTCCTCCGGAAACACCTCCTTGAATTCTCTAACTACCGGTACATTCTGGATTTGAGTGTCAACCGGGGTCTCAGCCTCGATCGACAAAAGATACTCTACTGCTCCCTTGCGGAGCTCTTTTCTAACTTGTAATAGAGAAATGAGAGAGAAAGGTTGAAAATTACCATCTTTCGCCTCCAGTGCGAACACCCGTGCTTGCGTAGGCTGCGGATTAGCGTTCCGGGGGCATTCGTAAGCGAAATGTCCTTGCTGGCCACATCTGAAACATGCATTGTTGTTCTTGCGACAAACTCCAAAGTGATTCTTTCCACACGTAGCACAAACAGTCGCACCCTGCCGTCCAGTTGACGATTGACCAACAGTATTGCTCCTCTTAAAAATTTCCAGGCCGCGCCTGCAACTGCGGACCTCTGCCTCGACCCCTACCAGGTGTCGTCCTGAAGAATCTGAGTGATAGCAGTTCCGTGTGCTTCATTCTTCTCATTGCTTTAGGAAAAATACTTATCCAAAAATACTTGTCTGAATAAACGTTGCCAGTCCCCCTAAGGTAGTGATGAGATCCCCTTCCGCATCGCCAGACCTTCCCCGAGTTGAACCGCGACCACCTGCCATGATTCTGCACCCACAATATCTTGAGATGAGTTGATCAGGCTCACCGCAAGTTATTCGTGGCAGCAGTCCCAAGTAGGTACTCGAGTTCAATTCGGACAAGTTAACTATGCATCCGTGTCTTATCACAGAACAGTCCTAACAATCTAACTACCCTAGCTAATATATATACTTAGACTATAGCACATTTAGGCAGTCAATCAGCAGATAAACACAATCAACAATCAATTCAATCAATCACAAGCAAATCCATGGACCAAACTGCTCTGATACCAATTAGTGTAACGCCCTCCCTTGTGTGCACCCAAGAGAGTCGTTTGCTAAGCGGAATTAGAGTCTTTAACGTCACATAAGCTACTAAAGAATTCTAAATCTACATACACATCCGTAAGGCGTTTTTACAACTCTTATAACTTCTGTTTGGACGATAAAAAAATATTTCAAGTGATTTAGAAAGAGCACGTTTGGGGCTTCGCGTGCATATAAAATAATAGAAAATCCGAGTTCGTTTGCTCATAAAAACACCACCCGTAAGGTGCACTGTAAAAATTTCAGCACATAAGTCTTTCAAAAGTCTTTTCACAAACGTTTTCCAAAATAGCCGCTGTTCATAAAAGTTCAATATCAAATAGAGATGATAAAGTCTACAGTCATCCAAGAGTACCAAAATATCAATCATTACAGTCATCCAATTAATCAAACAGCAACAGTGATAATCCATGCATCAGCAAGCAACAGCAAAACATCACTCCTTCAAATGCTTTTACGTCCTCCTGCCATTTTGGAAAAATAGCAGCCCCGAAGGGGTGAGAATAATCCCAGTAGTGTGGCAACAAAACCAGTAATATAACAGTATTAACTAGGCACCAAATCGTAAACAGTCACTTCAACATATCCTTGTTCCTTTTCCTTTTTCTTTTTCATCATATTCATATATATAGCGCATATAACGCCTTTCCTTTTCATCATATTCATATATTGCGTATATAACGCCTTTCCTTTGCGCTTTTAGCACCGTCGTGCGCGCACTTCACAGTGGAATCAAATATACCCTTGGCACCTGAGCTCCATGTGGATTCCATCTGTGGGCCTATGCGGACTGATGCCAAGTGTC
Source organism: Gastrolobium villosum (assembly GCA_032173675.1). Lineage (NCBI taxonomy): Eukaryota > Viridiplantae > Streptophyta > Magnoliopsida > Fabales > Fabaceae > Gastrolobium > Gastrolobium villosum. Next base: position 78,839 of record JAVKPL010011211.1, read on the forward strand.
CCATACCCCGGTACCTTGGGGATGCCTATATGATGCTTGCTCATACACATGGTCCTGTACATAACTATTCTAGAACAAGGCCTATATGATCATGATATATGCATGTCATGCTATGCTTTCACACACAAAGCGTAAAAATGCGGTATGATGTAAGGTGCATGCTTATATACCTTTCATATAGCCATCACGGCACATATACTTTTCATATGCGTTATGCTGCCTCATAACGTCTTTACCTCATAATCATATAGCCATCACGGCACATTTTTGGCAGTTTCCTTTCATCATAATGGAACATAATATTTTTACGGCATATGGAGCATCATGTCACAATTTTATACCAGTAGTCAATAGTCACATTAGGTAATATCGCCTGACACTTACCTTTGCTTGCCTTAAATATTACCAAACAGCAGCGAAGTATCTCACTTCTAAAGCGCACCTAAATCAATTACAACTAATCATTTACAGTGACTATTTACAGCAGAAACAGAGAGCATACGGCAGTGGCTTACAGCAGCAAAACAGTGAGCATACAGCAGTGTTTACAGCAGCAAAACAGTGAGCATACAGCAGTGTTTACAGCAGCAAAACAGTGAGCATACAGCAGTGTTTACAGCAGCAAAACAGTGAACATACAGCAGTGTTTACAGCAGCAAAACAGTGAACATACAGCAGTGTTTACAGCAGCAAAACAGTGACATTTTTAAAACAGAACAGTGGCGTTCTTAAAACAGAAACAGTGGCGTTTTTAAAACAGAAACAGTGGCACTTTGAACTTCCAAAACAGTGGCATAAATCTTGGTTTTTGGACATTGAAACAGTGGCATGTTATGGACTAAAACAGTGGCATTTTATGCATAAAAACAGTGGCATATGATGATCAAAACAGTGGCCTTTTATGCATAAAAACAGTGGTATTTTAAGCATGGAAACAGTGGCATTTCATGACTAAAACAGTGGCATATTATGCATAAAAACAGTGGCATATGATGATCAAAACAGTGGCCTTTTATGCATAAAAACAGTGGTATTTTAAGCATGGAAACAGTGGCATTTCATGACTAACACAGTGGCATATTATGCATAAAAACAGTGGCATATGATGACTAAAACAGTGGCCTTTTATGCATAAAAACAGTGGCATTTTAAGACTAAAACAGTGAGTGTCTTTATGCGGAAACAGTGGCTTAGGGAGCACTAAAACAGTGACATATATGTGCAGAAACAGTGGCATCTAATGTGCAGAAACAGTGGTATATAATGTGCAGAAACAGTGGCATATATGTGCAGAAACAGTGGCATATAATGTGCAGAAACAGTGGCATATATGTGCAGAAACAGTGGTATATAATGTGCAGAAACAGTGGCATATATGTGCAGAAACAGTGGTATTTTAGTGGTGATTTTGAGGAACCGAAACAGTGGCATTTCATCTTCAAAACAGTGGCACATCAAACCGAAACAGTGGCACATCTCTTCTTCAAAACAGTGGCACATTCAAAGGAAAACAGTGGCAGATTTCTCTTTAAAACAGTGGCCTAATCATACAAAACAGTGGCATATATTCTTAGCATAACCATGAGATCTTTATGCATACAACTCATCATAAGATGGCTCCATACTTATACTTTAACCATGCTCAATCAAGGATCCAAAGCAACACATATACAAGGAGACATTCCAGCATACATACATGGCTACACAAAGAAAGAGTTCTAAGTTCAAGGCCTACCTCTTGTAGCACACACTTCACCACACCCTTACTAGCTCTTCTTCACAACAAGTCCTCTCTTCCTAGGATGTTCTATGCGCAACAAGGTGAGGATGAACACACTAGGACAGCTTCATGGTTGAGGAACAAAGCTTGCACTAGCTTGGTGTATGGTCACGGTTGAGGTGAGGGAAGGAGGGAGTTGGCTTGGCAAAGTCTTCTTGCTCCAAAGAGGCTTGTTGGTGCGGCTAGAGAGAGTGAGGAGGAGGAGGAGAGTTGGCTGCACTTGTACATGAAGCCAGCCCCTTCCTCATGCGCAAATTTAAAGGGAAAGGGAGGAGGAGTTGCTATGATTAACCATCATGCAAAATTCTGATTACTTGAAGGGATGGGGCTGCATACAAGGGCTGAATCAAGCAAGGGTTTGCTTCTAATTTACTCTATTCACATGCAAGGGGGTGAGGGAGATATGTTCAGCTTTGAGGGCTGTCCTAAGTCAGAGAAATTTCTGCACAATTGACCATGATTTGCGCACCTAGAGGAGTGGAAAGGAAGTGTCATGAGCACATGCAAGAGCTTTGCTAAGTCAACAAGGAAAACAACCATGTGGCAGCCCAAAAATCTGCACTTAGGCAGCCTTGGTGCGCAATGATGAGGGGGAAAGAGGTGCATCATGAGTGCAGATTTGTGACAGCCCAAATTCAGATTTTGGAGCTGCACAAAATGATGAAAATGCAGCCAAAAATCCTCTTATGATGCATGTGAAAACAAGGCAGGTTTGGCTCATGATGGGCTGCAAAAAGCTTGCCAAAAATCTGCACAAAACAGTCTCATGATGGAGGGTGTAAGTGGTTCTCCAAGTCAACAAGTTAGGCAGTTTGTGTCATAAAAAAAATCTGCACCAAGACCCCTTCCATGTGCGCCTAAATGGGGAAATATGCAGCCTAAAATCATGCTCAAAGGTCCATGTGTCTTCCATGCAATGAGGTTTAAATCAAGTGATGCATAATCAAGAGAAAATGGCAGATTTCAAGGTCCTAAATCACCCTTACTTGTGCGCAAAATTGAGTGGTAGAAGGGCCACCACCCGCATTGCGTAAGGCATGCGCGCGAATGAAGCACCGGGTAGCGCCATGTCCACCTCGCTAGGCATGATCGAGACCATGAAGAACCAGCCTCGCCGCCGTCAAGATTCCTTTCACAACTTGTTCGGTCGTGATTCATCCGGGTGACTCCACAAGATCAACGATCCATCATGGAAGAATTGATTTCTAATGAATTTTTGGAGCGGATGATGCCTGCTCCCACCATATATGTGTATATATATATATATAATAGCCTTACATGCAGTTGCCAGTTTCGTTCAACTAGAAACCTTTTTTCTGAGGAGGAAGACGCCCAAATTCGGACCTAGAAATTGAATTCCGGTATGATTTTTTGCATGCATGCTTGGAAAAACCATATCTTACTGTTCCCAAAGTTTCATGATTTTTCCGAGTGGGATCAATTTTATTATTAATTTTTCAAGAGGCGTAATTTGAGAAAATCTGAAAAAAAAATGGAAAATCGTACCCAGGCATCGAATTTTGATCTGGTTTTTTGCAAGCATCCATGCTTAAACAGATCCCCCACCCCACCCCACCCCCCCTCCCTCCAAGTTTCATCGGATTTCATGGAAGGATTGATTTCTAATGAATTTTTGGAGCGGATGATGCCTGCTCCCCCAATATATGTGTATATATACAATAGCCTTACATGCAGTTGCCAGTTTCGTTCAACTAGATACCTTTTTTCTGAGGAGGAAGACGTCCAAATTCGGACCTAGAAATTGAATTCCGGTATGATTTTTTGCATGCATGCTTGGAAAAACCATATCTTACTGTTCCCAAAGTTTCATGATTTTTCCGAGTGGGATTAATTTATTATTAATTTTTCAAGAGGCGTAATTTGAGAAAATCTGAAAAAAAATGGAAAATCGTACCCAGGCATCGAATTTTGATCTGATTTTTTGCAAGCATCCATGCTTAAACAGATCCCCCCCCCCCCCCACCCCACCCCCTCCCTCCAAGTTTCATCGGATTTCATGGAAGGATTGATTTCTAATGAATTTTTGGAGCGGATGATGCCTGCTCCCCCCATATGTAATAGGCTTATATGCATTTGCCAATTTTGCACAAGTAGACCACTTTTTTTGCGAGGAGGAAGAAGGCCCAATTTGTAGAGGGTGGCCATCCGATCAAGACTAACCAGAGAATCGTTACGCCCACCCTATTTTTGCCAAATTCCATCGTTTAGACCACTTTTTCGGGGCCTGAAATATTTTTTATCGATCCCTGAACAGGCGAAAATTGAGAAAATCCGAAAAAATGGAAAAGCATACCCCGGCATCGAATTTTGATCTGGTTTCTTTGCAGGCGTCCATACTTAAATATATCCAACATCCCATCCAAGTTTCATTGGATTTCGTGGAGAATTTCTTCATTGATCTGAATAACATAACTCCACACATAACAGCCTCATTACTTTATAACTGACTCATTAATCATTGATATGAATAACATAACTCCACACATAACAACCTCATTACTTTATAACTGACTCATTAATATCAATCAATGAATAACATAACTCCACACATGACAGCCTCATTACTCCACACATAACAGCCTCATTACTTTATAACTGACTCATTAATATCAATCAATGAATAACATAACTCCACACATAACAGCCTCATTACTTTATAACTGACTCATTAATCATTGATATGAATAACATAACTCAACACATAACAGCCTCATTACTTTATAACTGACTCATTAATATCAATCAATGAATAACATAACTCCACACGTAACAGCCTCATTACTTTATAACTGACTCATTAATCATTGATGTGAATAACATAACTCCACACATAACAGCCTCAGTACTTTATAACTAACTCATTAATATCATCCAAGTTTCATCCCGCATCGCAATCCTCTTCATTGATCTGAATAACATAACTCCACACGTAACAGCCTCATTACTTTATAACTGACTCATTAATCATTGATGTGAATAACATAACTCCACACGTAACAGCCTCAGTACTTTATAACTAACTCATTAATATCATCCAAGTTTCATCCCGCATCGCAATCCTCTTCATTGATCCGAATAACATAACTCCACACGTAACAGCCTCATTACTTTATAACTGACTCATTAATCATTGATGTGAATAACATAACTCCACGTAACAGCCTCATTACTTTATAACTAACTCATTAATATCATCCAAGTTTCATCCCGCATCGCAATCCTCTTCATTGATCTGAATAACATAACTCCACACGTAACAGCCTCATTACTTTATAACTGACTCATTAATCATTGATGTGAATAACATAACTCCACACGTAACAGCCCCATTGCTTTATAAATGACCGGTGCACCTCCTCCGGCACCAGGTCACCACGACTCGGCATCAGGAATAACATAACTCCACACGCACCTCGCCTTTATACCATCCTGGGGGCACGGCATCAGGTCAAGCATCACCGGGCGCACCTCGCACCATCCGGGGCGGGCACCAGGTGCACCACGCCATGCGCCTCGTCAGGCACCAAGTGAGGCATCGGGTGCGCCGCGTCAGGCACCAAGTCCAGCACCTCCCCAGGCACCATCCGCTGCACCACGCTGGGCATCAGGTGCGCCTCGTCAGGCACCAGGAGCGCCACGCCTGGCACCGGGTGCGCCTCGTCGGGCACCATCCGGTTCACCACGCCCGGCATCAGGTGCGCCACGCCTGGCACCGGGTGCGCCTCGTCAGGCACCATCCGGGGCACCACGCCGGGCATCAGGTGCGCCTCGTCAGGCACCATCCGGTGCACCACGCCGGGCATCAGGTGCGCCACGCCTGGCGCCTCGTCGCTCAATGAATAACATAACTCCACACGTAACAGCCTCATTACTTTATAACTGACCCATTAATCATTGATGTGAATAACATAACTCCACACGTAACAGCCTCATTACTTTATAACTAACTCATTAATACAAGTTTCAGTTTCATCCCGCATCGCAATCCTCTTCATTGATCTGAATAACATAACTCCACACGTAACAGCCTCATTACTTTATAACTGACCCATTAATCATTGATGTGAATAACATAACTCCACACGTAACAGCCTCATTACTTTATAACTAACTCATTAATATCATCCAAGTTTCATCCCGCATCGCAATCCTCTTCATTGATCTGAATAACATAACTCCACACGTAACAGCCTCATTACTTTATAACTGACTCATTAATCATTGATGTGAATAACATAACTCCACACGTAACAGCCTCATTACTTTATAACTAACTCATTAATATCATCCAAGTTTCATCCCGCATCGCAATCCTCTTCATTGATCTGAATAACATAACTCCACACGTAACAGCCTCATTA
>JAVKPL010011211.1:95000-97500 GCA_032173675.1 Gastrolobium villosum
TTTTGCATGCATGCTTGGAAAAACCATATCTTACTGTTCCCAAAGTTTCATGATTTTTCCGAGTGGGATTAATTTATTATTAATTTTTCAAGAGGCGTAATTTGAGAAAATCTGAAAAAAATGGAAAATCGTACCCAGGCATCGAATTTTGATCTGATTTTTTGCAAGCATCCATGCTTAAACAGATCCCCCACCCCACCCAACCCCCTCCCTCCAAGTTTCATCGGATTTCATGGAAGGATTGATTTCTAATGAATTTTTGGAGCGGATGATGACTCCCCCATATGTAATAGGCTTATATGCATTTGCCAATTTTGCACAAGTAGACCACTTTTTTTGCGAGGAGGAAGAAGGCCCAATTTGTAGAGGGTGGCCATCCGATCAAGACTAACCAGAGAATCGTTACGCCCACCCTATTTTTGCCAAATTCCATCGTTTAGACCACTTTTTTCGGGGCCTGAAATATTTTTTATCGATCCCTGAACAGGCGAAAATTGAGAAAATCCGAAAAAATGGAAAAGCATACCCCGGCATCGAATTTTGATCTGGCTTCTTTGCAGGCGTCCATACTTAAATATATCCAACATCCCATCCAAGTTTCATTGGATTTCGTGGAGAATTTCTTCATTGATCTGAATAACATAACTCCACACATAACAGCCTCATTACTTTATAACTGACTCATTAATCATTGATATGAATAACATAACTCAACACATAACAGCCTCATTACTTTATAACTGACTCATTAATATCAATCAATGAATAACATCTGAATAACATAACTCCAGACGTAACAGCCTCATTACTTTATAACCGACTCATTAATCATTGATGTGAATAACATAACTCCACACGTAACAGCCCCATTGCTTTATAAATGACTGGTGCACCTGGTGCACCTCCTCCGGCACCAGGTCAAGCATCAGGCGCACCTCGTGGGGCACCAAGGTCAAGCATCCGGGGCATCTCGTCGGGCACCAGGTGCACCACGCCATGCGCCTCGTCAGGCACCAAGTGAGGCATCGGGTGCGCCGCGTCAGGCACCAAGTCCAGCACCTCCCCAGGCACCACGCTGGGCATCAGGTGCGCCTCGTCAGGCACCAGGAGCGCCACGCCTGGCACCGGGTGCGCCTCGTCGGGCACCATCCGGTTCACCACGCCCGGCATCAGGTGCGCCACGCCTGGCACCGGGTGCGCCTCGTCAGGCACCATCCGGGGCACCACGCCGGGCATCAGGTGCGCCTCGTCGGGCACCAGGTGCACCACGCCATGCGCCTCGTCAGGCACCAAGTGAGGCATCGGGTGCGCCGCGTCAGGCACCAAGTCCAGCACCTCCCCAGGCACCATCCGCTGCACCACGCTGGGCATCAGGTGCGCCTCGTCAGGCACCAGGAGCGCCACGCCTGGCACCGGGTGCGCCTCGTCGGGCACCATCCGGTTCACCACGCCCGGCATCAGGTGCGCCACGCCTGGCACCGGGTGCGCCTCGTCAGGCACCATCCGGGGCACCACGCCGGGCATCAGGTGCGCCTCGTCAGGCACCAGGTGCACCACGCCATGCGCCTCGTCAGGCACCAAGTGAGGCATCGGGTGCGCCGCGTCAGGCACCAAGTCCAGCACCTCCCCAGGCACCATCCGCTGCACCACGCTGGGCATCAGGTGCACCTCGTCAGGCACCAGGAGCGCCACGCCTGGCACCGGGTGCGCCTCGTCGGGCACCATCCGGTTCACCACGCCCGGCTCAGGTGCGCCACGCCTACCGGGGGTGCGCCATCCGGTCGGGCACCATCCGGTTGCACCACGCGGCCAGGTGCGCCATCAGGCACCGGGTGCGCGGGCACCACAGGCAGGTGCACGGGCATCAGGTGCGCCTCGCAGGCACCGGGTCCTCGCACCACGCCATGCGCACCATCCGGGGCACCACGCCGGGCATCAGGTGCGCCTCGTCAGGCACCAGGTGCACCACGCCAGGCGCCTCGTCAGGCACCACGTGAGGCATCGGGTGCGCCGCGTCTGGCACCAAGTCCAGCACCTCCCCAGGCACCATCCGCTGCACCACGCTGGGCATCAGGTGCGCCTCGTCGGGCACCATCCGGGGCACCACGCCGGGCATCAGGTGCGCCTCGTCAGGCACCAGGTGCACCACGCCATGCGCCTCGTCAGGCACCAAGTGAGGCATCGGGTGCGCCGCGTCAGGCACCAAGTCCAGCACCTCCCCAGGCACCATCCGCTGCACCACGCTGGGCATCAGGTGCGCCTCGTCAGGCACCAGGAGCGCCACGCCTGGCACCGGGTGCGCCTCGTCGGGCACCATCCGTTTCACCACGCCCGGCATCAGGTGCGCCACGCCTGGCACCGGGTGCGCCTCGTCAGGCACCATCCGGGGCACCACGCCGGGCATCAGGTGCGCCTCGTCAGGCACCATCCGGTGCACCACGCCGGGCATCAGGTGCGCCACGCCTGGCGCCTCGTCGCTCAATGAATAACATAACTCCAC
>JAVKPL010011211.1:107500-117432 GCA_032173675.1 Gastrolobium villosum
ACCAGAGAATCGTTACGCCCACCCTATTTTTGCCAAATTCCATCGTTTAGACCACTTTTTCGGGGCCTGAAATATTTTTTATCGATCCCTGAACAGGCGAAAATTGAGAAAATCCGAAAAAATGGAAAAGCATACCCCGGCATCGAATTTTGATCTGGCTTCTTTGCAGGCGTCCATACTTAAATATATCCAACATCCCATCCAAGTTTCATTGGATTTCGTGGAGAATTTCTTCATTGATCTGAATAACATAACTCCACACATAACAGCCTCATTACTTTATAACTGACTCATTAATCATTGATATGAATAACATAACTCAACACATAACAGCCTCATTACTTTATAACTGACTCATTAATATCAATCAATGAATAACATCTGAATAACATAACTCCAGACGTAACAGCCTCTCAATACTTTATAACCGACTCATTAATCATTGATGTGAATAACATAACTCCACACGTAACAGCCCCATTGCTTTATAAATGACTGGTGCACCTCCTCCGGCACCAGGTCAAGCATCAGGCGCACCTCGTGGGGCACCAAGTCAAGCATCCGGGGCATCTCGTCGGGCACCAGGTGCACCACGCCATGCGCCTCGTCAGGCACCAAGTGAGGCATCGGGTGCGCCGCGTCAGGCACCAAGTCCAGCACCTCCCCAGGCACCATCCGCTGCACCACGCTGGGCATCAGGTGCGCCTCGTCAGGCACCAGGAGCGCCACGCCTGGCACCGGGTGCGCCTCGTCGGGCACCATCCGGTTCACCACGCCCGGCATCAGGTGCGCCACGCCTGGCACCGGGTGCGCCTCGTCAGGCACCATCCGGGGCACCACGCCGGGCATCAGGTGCGCCTCGTCAGGCACCAGGTGCACCACGCCATGCGCCTCGTCCGGCACCAAGTGAGGCATCGGGTGCGCCGCGTCAGGCACCAAGTCCAGCACCTCCCCAGGCACCATCCGCTGCACCACGCTGGGCATCAGGTGCGCCTCGTCAGGCACCAGGAGCGCCACGCCTGGCACCGGGTGCGCCTCGTCGGGCACCATCCGGTTCACCACGCCCGGCATCAGGTGCGCCACGCCTGGCACCGGGTGCGCCTCGTCAGGCACCATCCGGGGCACCACGCCGGGCATCAGGTGCGCCTCGTCAGGCACCAGGTGCACCACGCCATGCGCCTCGTCAGGCACCAAGTGAGGCATCGGGTGCGCCGCGTCAGGCACCAAGTCCAGCACCTCCCCAGGCACCATCCGCTGCACCACGCTGGGCATCAGGTGCGCCTCGTCAGGCACCAGGAGCGCCACGCCTGGCACCGGGTGCGCCTCGTCGGGCACCATCCGGTTCACCACGCCCCGCATCAGGTGCGCCACGCCTGGCACCGGGTGCGCCTCGTCAGGCACCATCCGGGGCACCACGCCGGGCATCAGGTGCGCCTCGTCAGGCACCAGGTGCACCACGCCATGCGCCTCGTCAGGCACCAAGTGAGGCATCGGGTGCGCCGCGTCAGGCACCAAGTCCAGCACCTCCCCAGGCACCATCCGCTGCACCACGCTGGGCATCAGGTGCGCCTCGTCAGGCACCAGGAGCGCCACGCCTGGCACCGGGTGCGCCTCGTCGGGCACCATCCGGTTCACCACGCCCGGCATCAGGTGCGCCACGCCTGGCACCGGGTGCGCCTCGTCAGGCACCATCCGGGGCACCACGCCGGGCATCAGGTGCGCCTCGTCAGGCACCATCCGGTGCACCACGCCGGGCCAGGTGCGCCACGCCAGGCGCCTCGTCGCTCAATGAATAACATAACTCCACACGTAACACCCTCATTACTTTATAACTGACCCATTAATCATTGATGTGAATAACATAACTCCACACGTAACAGCCTCATTACTTTATAACTAACTCATTAATATCATCCAAGTTTCATCCCGCATCGCAATCCTCTTCATTGATCCGAATAACATAACTCCACACGTAACAGCCTCATTACTTTATAACTGACCCATTAATCATTGATGTGAATAACATAACTCCACACGTAACAGCCTCATTACTTTATAACTAACTCATTAATATCATCCAAGACACGTAACAGCCTCATTACTTTACAACTACCTCATTAATATCATCCAAGTTTCATCCCGCATCGCAATCATTGATGTGAATAACATAACTCCACACGTAACAGCCTCATTACTTCATAACTACTGAATAACATTAGCCAACTAACTCATTAATATCATCCAAGTTTCATCCCGCATCGCAATCCTCTTCATTGATCTGAATAACATAACTCCACACGTAACAGCCTCATTACTTTATAACTGACCCATCCATTGATGTGAATGTAACTCCACACGTAACACTCCACACGTAACAGCCTCATTACTTTATAACTAACTCATTAATATCATCCAAGTTTCATCCCGCATCGCAATCCTCATTACTTTATAACTGACCCATTAATCATTGATGTGAATAACATAACTCCACACGTAACAGCCTCATTACTTTATAACTAACTCATTAATATCATCCAAGTTTCATCCCGCATCGCAATCATTGGGTGCCTCATTACTTTATCGACCCATTAATCATTGATGGCACCACACGGGGCAACACGCCGGGCATCAGGTGCGCCTCGTCAGGCACCAGGTGCACCACGCCATGCGCCTCGTCAGGCACCAAGTGAGGCATCGGGTGCGCCGCGTCAGGCACCAAGTCCAGCACCTCCCCAGGCACCATCCGCTGCACCACGCTGGGCATCAGGTGCGCCTCGTCAGGCACCAGGAGCGCCACGCCTGGCACCGGGTGCGCCTCGTCGGGCACCATCCGGTTCACCACGCCCGGCATCAGGTGCGCCACGCCTGGCACCGGGTGCGCCTCGTCAGGCACCATCCGGGGCACCACGCCGGGCATCAGGTGCGCCTCGTCAGGCACCATCCGGTGCACCACGCCGGGCATCAGGTGCGCCACGCCTGGCGCCTCGTCGCTCAATGAATAACATAACTCCACACGTAACAGCCTCATTACTTTATAACTGACCCATTAATCATTGATGTGAATAACATAACTCCACACGTAACAGCCTCATTACTTTATAACTAACTCATTAATATCATCCAAGTTTCATCCCGCATCGCAATCCTCTTCATTGATCCGAATAACATAACTCCACACGTAACAGCCTCATTACTTTATAACTGACCCATTAATCATTGATGTACATAACTCCACACGTAACAGCCTCATTACTTTATAACTAACTCATTAATATCATCCAAGTTTCATCCCGCATCGCAATCCTCTTCATTGATCTGAATAACATAACTCCACACGTAACAGCCTCATTACTTTATAACTAACTCATTAATATCATCCAAGTTTCAACATCCCTCATTATCTGAATAACATAACTCCAACGTAACAGCCTCATTACTTTATAACTGACCCATTAATCATTGATGTGAATAACATAACTCCACACGTAACAGCCTCATTACTTTATAACTAACTCATTAATATCATCCAAGTTTCATCCCGCATCGCAATCCTCTTCATTGATCTGAATAACATAACTCCACACGTAACAGCCTCATTACTTTATAACTGACCCATTAATCATTGATGTGAATAACATAACTCCACACGTAACAGCCTCATTACTTTATAACTAACTCATTAATATCATCCAAGTTTCATCCCGCATCGCAATCCTCTTCATTGATCCGAATAACATAACTCCACACGTAACAGCCTCATTACTTTATAACTGACCCATTAATCATTGATGTGAATAACATAACTCCACACGTAACAGCCTCATTACTTTATAATTGACTCATTAATCATTGATGTGAATAACATAACTCCACACGTAACAGCCTCATTACTTTATAACTCACTCATTAATATCATCCAAGTTTCATCCCGCATCGCAATCCTCTTCATTGATCTGAATAACATAACTCCACACGTAACAGCCTCATTACTTTATAACCGACTCATTAATCATTGATGTGAATAACATAACTCCACACGTAACAGCCTCATTGCTTTATAAATGACAGGCACCAATATCACCAGGCATCATGCGCCACGCATCAGGCGCACCTCGTGGGGCACCAAGTCAACCATCCGGGGCACCACGCCGGGCAGCAGGTGCGCCTCGTCAGGCACCAGGTGCACCACGCCATGCGCCTCGTCAGGCACCAAGTGAGGCATCGGGTGCGCCGCGTCAGGCACCAAGTCCAGCACCTCCCCAGGCACCATCCGCTGCACCACGCTGGGCATCAGGTGCGCCTCGTCAGGCACCAGGAGCGCCACGCCTGGCACCGGGTGCGCCTCGTCGGGCACCATCCGGTTCACCACGCCCGGCATCAGGTGCGCCACGCCTGGCACCGGGTGCGCCTCGTCAGGCACCATCCGGGGCACCACGCCGGGCATCAGGTGCGCCTCGTCAGGCACCAGGTGCACCACGCCATGGCGCCTCGTCAGATCTGAATAACATAACTCCACACGTAACAGCCTCATTACTTTATAACTGGCATTAATCATTGATGTGAATAACATAACTGTAACAGCCTCATTACTTTATAACTAACTCATTAATATCAGTTTCATCCCGCATCGCATCCTGGGCTTCAGGTGATCTGAATAACATAACTCCACACGTAACAGCCTCATTACTTTATAACTGACTCATTAATCATTGATGTGAATAACATAACTCCACACGTAACAGCCTCATTACTTTATAATAACGCACCTCCTCCTGCAGGCCAAGCATCAGGCGCATCCGGGGCACCAAGCCTCGGGCATCAGGTGCGCCTCGTCAGGCACCAGGTGCACCACGCCATGCGCCTCGTCAGGCACCAAGTGAGGCATCGGGTGCGCCGCGTCAGGCACCAAGTCCAGCACCTCCCCAGGCACCATCCGCTGCACCACGCTGGGCATCAGGTGCGCCTCGTCAGGCACCAGGAGCGCCACGCCTGGCACCGGGTGCGCCTCGTCGGGCACCATCCGGTTCACCACGCCCGGCATCAGGTGCGCCACGCCTGGCATCGGGTGCGCCTCGTCAGGCACCATCCGGGGCACCACGCCGGGCATCAGGTGCGCCTCGTCAGGCACCAGGTGCACCACGCCATGCGCCTCGTCAGGCACCAAGTGAGGCATCGGGTGCGCCGCGTCAGGCACCAAGTCCAGCACATCCCCAGGCACCATCCGCTGCCACGTGGGCATCAGGTGCACACGTCAGGCAGCCCATTACACCTCACTCCACACGTTAATAACGGGCATTAATATCATCCAAGGCATCTCCTCTTCATCGATCTGAATAACATAACTCCACACGTAACAGCCTCATTACTTTATAACTGACCCATTAATCATTGATGTGAATAACATAACTCCACACGTAACAGCCTCATTACTTTATAACTAACTCATTAATATCATCCAAGTTTCATCCCGCATCGCAATCCTCTTCATTGATGTGAATAACATAACTCCAGACGTAACAGCCTCATTACTTTATAACCGACTCATTAATCATTGATGTGAATAACATAACTCCACACGTAACAGCCCCATTGCTTTATAAATCAGGTGCGCCACGCCTGGCACCGGGTGCGCCTCGTCAGGCACCATCCGGGGCACCACGCCGGGCATCAGGTGCGCCTCGTCAGGCACCAGGTGCACCACGCCATGCGCCTCGTCAGGCACCAAGTGAGGCATCGGGTGCGCCGCGTCAGGCACCAAGTCCAGCACCTCCCCAGGCACCATCCGCTGCACCACGCTGGGCATCAGGTGCGCCTCGTCAGGCACCAGGAGCGCCACGCCTGGCACCGGGTGCGCCTCGTCGGGCACCATCCGGTTCACCACGCCCGGCATCAGGTGCGCCACGCCAGGCACCGGGTGCGCCTCGTCAGGCACCATCCGGGGCACCACGCCGGGCATCAGGTGCGCCTCGTCAGGCACCATCCGGTGCACCACGCCGGGCATCAGGTGCGCCACGCCTGGCGCCTCGTCGCTCAATGAATAACATAACTCCACACGTAACAGCCTCATTACTTTATAACTGACCCATTAATCATTGATGTGAATAACATAACTCCACACGTAACAGCCTCATTACTTTATAACTAACTCATTAATATCATCCAAGTTTCATCCCGCATCGCAATCCTCTTCATTGATCCGAATAACATAACTCCACACGTAACAGCCTCATTACTTTATAACTGACCCATTAATCATTGATGTGAATAACATAACTCCACACGTAACAGCCTCATTACTTTATAACTAACTCATTAATATCATCCAAGTTTCATCCCGCATCGCAATCCTCTTCATTGATCTGAATAACATAACTCCACACGTAACAGCCTCATTACTTTATAACTGACCCATTAATCATTGATGTGAATAACATAACTCCACACGTAACAGCCTCATTACTTTATAACTAACTCATTAATATCATCCAAGTTTCATCCCGCATCGCAATCCTCTTCATTGATCCGAATAACATAACTCCACACGTAACAGCCTCATTACTTTATAACTGACCCATTAATCATTGATGTGAATAACATAACTCCACACGTAACAGCCTCATTACTTTATAACTAACTCATTAATATCATCCAAGTTTCATCCCGCATCGCAATCCTCTTCATCGAATAACATAACTCCACACGTAACAGCCTCATTACTTTATAACTGACCCATTAATCATTGATGTGAATAACATAACTCCACACGTAACAGCCTCATTACTTTATAACTGACTCATTAATATCATCCAAGTTTCATCCCGCATCGCAATCCTCTTCATTGATCTGAATAACATAACTCCACACGTAACAGCCTCATTACTTTATAACTAACTCATTAATATCATCCAAGTTTCATCCCGCATCGCAATCCTCTTCATTGATCCGAATAACATAACTCCACACGTAACAGCCTCATTACTTTATAACTGACCCATTAATCATTGATGTGAATAACATAACTCCACACATAACAGCCTCATTACTTTATAACTAACTCATTAATATCATCCAATTTCATCCCGCATTTCATCCCGAATAACATAACTCCACATCGCAATCCTCATTAATCATTCTGAATAACATAACTCCACACGTAACAGCCTCATTACTTTATAACTAACTCATTAATATCATCCAATCATCCCGCATCGCCGAATAACATAACTCCACACGTAACAGCCTCATTACTTTATAACTGAATCATTAATCATTGATGTGAATAACATAACTCCACACGTAACAGCCTCATTACTTTATAACTAACTCATTAATATCATCCAAGTTTCATCCCGCATCGCAATCCTCTTCATTGATCTGAATAACATAACTCCACACGTAACAGCCTCATTACTTTATAACTGACCCATTAATCATTGATGTGAATAACATAACTCCACACGTAACAGCCTCATTACTTTATAACTAACTCATTAATATCATCCAAGTTTCATCCCGCATCGCAATCCTCTTCATTGATCCGAATAACATAACTCCACACGTAACAGCCTCATTACTTTATAACTGACCCATTAATCATTGATGTGAATAACATAACTCCACACGTAACAGCCTCATTACTTTATAACTAACTCATTAATATCATCCAAGTTTCATCCCGCATCGCAATCCTCTTCATTGATCTGAATAACATAACTCCACACGTAACAGCCTCATTACTTTATAACTGACCCATTAATCATTGATGTGAATAACATAACTCCACACGTAACAGCCTCATTACTTTATAACTAACTCATTAATATCATCCAAGTTTCATCCCGCATCGCAATCCTCTTCATTGATCTGAATAACATAACTCCACACGTAACAGCCTCATTACTTTATAACTGACCCATTAATCATTGATGTGAATAACATAACTCCACACGTAACAGCCTCATTACTTTATAACTAACTCATTAATATCATCCAAGTTTCATCCCGCATCGCAATCCTCTTCATTGATCCGAATAACATAACTCCACACGTAACAGCCTCATTACTTTATAACTGACCCATTAATCATTGATGTGAATAACATAACTCCACACGTAACAGCCTCATTACTTTATAACTAACTCATTAATATCATCCAAGTTTCATCCCGCATCGCAATCCTCTTCATTGATCTGAATAACATAACTCCACACGTAACAGCCTCATTACTTTATAACTGACTCATTAATCATTGATGTGAATAACATATAACTGACTCATTAATCATTGATATGAATAACATAACTCCACACATAACAGCCTCATTACTTTATAACTAACTCATTAATATCATCCAAGTTTCATCCCGCATCGCAATCCTCTTCATTGATCTGAATAACATAACTCCACACGTAACAGCCTCATTACTTTATAACTGACTCATTAATCATTGATATGAATAACATAACTCCACACATAACAGCCTCATTACTTTATAACTAACTCATTAATATCATCCAAGTTTCATCCCGCATCGCAATCCTCTTCATTGATCTGAATAACATAACTCCACACGTAACAGCCTCATTACTTTATAACTGACTCATTAATCATTGATATGAATAACATAACTCCACACATAACAGCCTCATTACTTTATAACTAACTCATTAATATCATCCAAGTTTCATCCCGCATCGCAATCCTCTTCATTGATCTGAATAACATAACTCCACACGTAACAGCCTCATTACTTTATAACTGACTCATTAATCATTGATATGAATAACATAACTCCACACATAACAGCCTCATTACTTTATAACTAACTCATTAATATCATCCAAGTTTCATCCCGCATCGCAATCCTCTTCATTGATCTGAATAACATAACTCCACACGTAACAGCCTCATTACTTTATAACTGACTCATTAATCATTGATATGAATAACATAACTCCACACATAACAGCCTCATTACTTTATAACTAACTCATTAATATCATCCAAGTTTCATCCCGCATCGCAATCCTCTTCATTGATCTGAATAACATAACTCCACACGTAACAGCCTCATTACTTTATAACTGACTCATTAATCATTGATATGAATAACATAACTCCACACATAACAGCCTCATTACTTTATAACTAACTCATTAATATCATCCAAGTTTCATCCCGCATCGCAATCCTCTTCATTGATCTGAATAACATAACTCCACACGTAACAGCCTCATTACTTTATAACTGACTCATTAATCATTGATATGAATAACATAACTCCACACATAACAGCCTCATTACTTTATAACTAACTCATTAATATCATCCAAGTTTCATCCCGCATCGCAATCCTCTTCATTGATCTGAATAACTTAACTCCACACGTAACAGCCTCATTACTTTATAACTGACTCATTAATCATTGATATGAATAACATAACTCCACACATAACAGCCTCATTACTTTATAACTAACTCATTAATATCATCCAAGTTTCATCCCGCATCGCAATCCTCTTCATTGATCTGAATAACATAACTCCACACGTAACAGCCTCATTACTTTATAACTGACTCATTAGTGAGGCATCGGGTGCGCCGCGTCAGGCACCAAGTCCAGCACCTCCCCAGGCACCATCCGCTGCACCACGCTGGGCATCAGGTGCGCCTCGTCAGGCACCAGGAGCGCCACGCCTGGCACCGGGTGCGCCTCGTCAGGCACCATCCGGTGCACCACGCCGGGCATCAGGTGCGCCACGCCTGGCGCCTCGTCGCTCAATGAATAACATAACTCCACACGTAACAGCCTCAGTACTTTATAACTAACTCATTAATCATTGATGTGAATAACATAACTCCACACGTAACAGCCTCAGTACTTTATAACTAACTCATTAATATCATCCAAGTTTCATCCCGCATCGCAATCC
>JAVKPL010011212.1:0-11432 GCA_032173675.1 Gastrolobium villosum
TTGCAAGCACAATCCAATTGGGCTTGTCCTATATATTTTGCAAATGTTAGCCCATACGCTAGCAGCATATTGGAATAATCTATTTAGAGCCTAGTAGATTATCTCGCTTTTGTGCTAAAAACTACTTTTAAGCATATATATATAAAATAAAAAACTACTTTTAAGCTAAAGTTAAAAGTGAAGAGATTAAAAAAAGCTAAAAATTATTAGGCAATTACATTAAGTGTCTGTTTGGATTCTTTTTTTTTAAGCTAAAAGTTACTTATAAGCATAAGCTATGCCAAACAGGTTTTGAGAAAAGCTCTTATAATATAAAGCTTTTTTTTATAATAACAAAAAAAGCTAAAAGCTCCTAGGAGGAGCTTTTTTTTAAGTTCTTATTAGCTTTTCTTGAATTTTTTAAATGAAGAGCTATAGAGATAGAGAGAGATAGTTTTCTTAAAATATGTGCTTTTAAGCTAAATTTTTTATGTAATTACTAAATAACTTTTAGATTTTTTTTAGCTTTAAATTATAAATAGCTTCAAGCTTAAAAAAAAAAAAAAAGAACCAAGACCGTAAGAATATATGACCTGTTTGAAATTTGTTTCGGAAAATAACTTTTTGATTTTCGAAACAAAAAAAAAAAAATCCTTTTAATAGGACATGTTTTGTAAAAAAAAAAAAATTGTATTAATTTGAAATTATTTTTTTTTAGAATAAAATTTAAAGAATATATCTAAATTACTTTTATTTTATATTTTGACTTTTAACTTTCAAAAAATAAATAAATATAAAATCCTTATTTTATTAATTAATTTATAAAATAATTTAAAAAAAATAAGAACACAATCGAACACGTCCTATGCTTTTAATACATTATATTTGTTTTTATTACAAATATATTTCTTGGAGTGCACTGTACTCTAGATAATTGTGTATCCAGAAGTGAACTCTTACTGAATTGTATAATTAAGTACATGAATGTGATTATGAGAGCATGATGGAAGAGATAATTAACTAAGGATTTTATCAGAGTCACTACTAGAAAATGCTTTTTTTTTCGACGGAAAAATTCCGTCGAAAATGACATTTTCGACGGAAAAGAAGCCGTCGAATAATTCTTTGTAGGTAATAAATTTTTCGACGGAATTAGAGATTCCGTCGAAAAAATTCGACGGAAATTATTTCCGTCGTTTTTTTTCGACGGAATAATTTCTGTAGGAAATTTCGACGGAAAATGAATGAAATTCCGTCGAAAAATCTTGTATTAATTTTCGACGGCAAACAATTTCTGCTGAAAATTTTCGACGGAAAATGAATGTAATTCCGTCGAAAAATCTTTTAATATTTTTCGACGGAAAATAAATTCTGTCGAAATTTTTCGACGGAAAATGAATGAAATTCCGTCGATAAATCTTTTAATATTTTTCGACGGAAAATAAATTCTGTCGAAATTTTTCGACGGAAAATGAATAAAATTCCGTCGAAAAATCTTTTAATAATTTTCAACGGAAAACAAATTCCGTCGAAAATTTTCGACATAAATTCTTTGAATATTTTTATCTCTACAAAATTAATATCAATTTATGTTTCACACCTGATAAACAAATATATGAAAGTAACATATCATAATTATATGATTTTAATATAATTATGATATGTTAAAAATCCCTATCATATACTAATCAAAATATATTTATATATATAAATGTCCAACACATATACTAATCAATAGGGACATACATATACAAAAGTCTCTATCATATACTAATCAAAAGAGTACTATGTCTAAAAATGTCCAAGACATATGCTAATCAAAAGGGACATACATATACAAAAGTCCCCTGTCATATACAAATCAAAAGAGTCCTATATGTATAAATGTCCAAGATATATACTAATCAAACAGGAACATACATATACAAAAGTCCCTGTCATATACTAATCAAAATAGTCTATGTGCAATAGTCCCGGTCATATACATCCAACAAAGATACAAAAGTCATG
This sequence comes from Gastrolobium villosum, assembly GCA_032173675.1. NCBI lineage: Eukaryota > Viridiplantae > Streptophyta > Magnoliopsida > Fabales > Fabaceae > Gastrolobium > Gastrolobium villosum. Next base: position 1,990 of record JAVKPL010011212.1, read on the forward strand.
CTGGTGGATGACCTGCATGATCGTGGTCATCACCTACGTCCTGAGACGGGGGCTGAGTCTCGTCGTCATCACCTACCATCAATGTGTTAACCAGTTCGCCGGAACATTGGTTGGAACTGCCTTATATGTAGGGTATGGACCGTCATAATTGCGCTTGATTATTGTCCACATTTTGCGCACTACATCACATGGTTCAAAGCTGAAATACATTGTAATGTGATTATATTGACCAATGCAACAAAATGATTATCAACATTTACATGAAAGTGTATTGAAAAAATAACATAACAACCATTAACAATTTTTGTACTTACCTGGTGCCATCGATGGTCGGTTGTACCCATATACGATTGTCCACGGGAAAACAAATCTGTTGCTCATTTTAGGTCCCAATGCAAATCTCTGACTCTATTTTATTTATTCACCCATAACCCTAATGTAACACCCACTCCTGTACGCGTCCAAGAGGGTTGTTTGCTAAATCGTATTAGAGTCGCAGCGGTACAAGACTCATAATTTGAAAACTTTATTAAATCCAACTATAAATCATCTCCTTCACATAGTACAATCATCCAAAATATCATAATAACCAACAATCCAGCTAACAGCACAATTGGTAGCACAAGTAACAAGCATCTTTAAATCAAACCTTCCGATATTCTTTCGTCATCCTCCCATTTAACATCAAGAAAAATAGCAGCCCCAAAGGGGTGAGAAATATATCCCAGTAAGTGGTGACAAAACCAAATGCCAAAAGCATTTGCTAGATACTGAACTGGTATACATAAACAAGCTAAACATATTTATTCATATCAAGCTGAAATATTCTTATGCATGTCAAGCTAAACAACTGATACATAAGCTGCCATGATGCTAAACAGAACTGATACATATGTTGCCAAAATGCTAAACAAAACGCGTATATAACGCCAGAACGTACGTAATCGCATCGTCATGCGCGTACAACCAAGACAGTGGAAAAATCCTCCCTTAATGGCTCCTTGGAGGTTCCAACTGTATCCTAAGCGGACGAAGCCAATGTCCCAAAACCCCGGTACCAAAGGGGATGCCTACATGATGCATGCTCAAACGTATGCTTAGTTTTCAAAAGCATATTCGGTCATAAACATGTAAATTGTGTATGGATGTTATGTCATGAATCACACGCAACATACAAATAAAATTATGAATGAACATGCATGACTAAATCATATCAAAACTTGGCAACTGCAGCATATGTAATATCAAGATATTCAATATTCCAAAACAAGCATATCTCAAGTATACCAAAATATGGAGCTACGGTCAAGTTTCGTGCTCCTTCTAGCAATCAAAACGGTAGTGTCATTGCACTTACCTCAAACTTCACAAGTATTTTTACCGGGACAGCCGCGAATATCCAACGATTCAAGAGTCTTAAGCACCTAAGGTACAAGTGCCATATATTAAAAAATACATCATAACAAGTCCTAAGACTCTATGATCCACTCGGCCATCAAGGATTTTTCCCAACAATATTCTAACTTCAAACATACTCATAATCATGCTAACAGTGACATTAACAAGTTCATCAAATCTTATTACAAGAACATATCAAGGTTCCATTTCTTATGTACTCCTTCCAAAGTCTCAAGATTGAAACAAGACCGAATAGGACACATGCATAGGCTAAGGATGAAACCTCCTAAGCATGCTTCTAGGTTCAACCAAAGAGAAAAGAAGATGGATTGAAGTACCTACCTCCAAGTAACACACAACAAAAATCCAAGAGAACAAAGAGGTATCTACGGTTGGATCAAGAAGGAGATCAAGTTATCTTGTTTCCTAAGCTAGTTCTTCAAGGTTTGGTGTGGGAGGAGAAGATGTTGTTGGCTTGATAAGCAAAGGGAAGTCAGCTCCTTAACTCCTAGGATGTGCACAAAGTGAGGGAAGATGAGTGTGTTCAAGAGTGAAGGAACAAGCTATCCATATAGCGCATAAGGATGAGGGAATGGAGTATTATAAATCTGGTTGAAGTGTTACTTAAGTGCAGCATGTTTAACAAAACATTCCCTTGAGTATGCGCACATGAGGGGGTGGAATGGGTTGTAAGGTTTCTCTTCATTTGTGGCATGTAGGGACAATGACAGCCTTGTTTTAGTGGCCTACACAGATGCAGAATTTTATTCTTTTCTCCATGATTCATGCGCACAATGAGCTGTATGAAATGGGCAATTGTCATGGTTTGTCTCTTTGTTTTTGTTCTACACTAATGAGGGGCCTATGTTGGCACCCAAAAGGAATATGCAGCCAACCAAGACTCTATCCCAAAGCACAATCAGAATTCTTTATTTGCTCAAGTTCACGCACACATGTAAGGAGGAAAAATATACAATGAAATATTAGTTGTCATGTGGGGATCACTAAACCAATTAGGGGCTGGCTTGGTTTCTTTTAATATGAAACAAACATAATTTCCTTTTCCTTGATGTCCATTCAAAGCGCACAAGTGAAGTGTATGCAGACAAAAGAGAATACAAAAATCTTTCATGCACTAAAAGTGGTGGGGCAAGAGGTGCACATGCTAAAGGGGTAGGAGACTTAGGTTGATACTTTATTAACATGCATAGGCTGATTGAGATTGCCTAAAGACACAAACATTCAAACATTCAGATTTCTTTCTCTTCAAAACAGCGCATGGAACAAAGGAATACCAAGTGATTGAATTTTGCCATGTGTTGATTCTTTGCCAAAAATGGGTTGCCTTGTAGGATTCCTAAGATAAGGTGAGGATAGATAAATGATTTGAGCTGAACCTAAAGATCCACAAAGCCTTGGATCTTCGGCCATCACAAGAGTCCAAGGACCAAAATGCACAAACCCAAAGTATACAACCTAGGTGCAAGTCCATGAAATTACCAGTTCTAGGCGCACAAGTAAGGAAAGATATGCAAGGCTAATGTTAGTTGCTAAGTGGGGTTTCTACCCAACCAAAGGTGGCCAAATGTGATCATTTTGATGTTGTTATGATAGACAAATTTTGGCTAAAATAATACTAACTCAAGGCCATAAGACTGTGGCACAAGGAGAGGAGAATTCCAACATAGATGAGTCCAAAATCTAAGTAGTTTCATGACAAGCCCAAAAGCCTAAGTTTTACACCTAAGGTGATGTAATATAAAATCTGTATGTCCAGAATATGTGATCCTAAGGGTACATGGTCCCACATGCTCAGGAAGCAGATACCTGATACCAGGGTGAGATTAAAGATAAAAATCAGAAATAAATTGAGAAATAATAAGATCTAACTAATGTTCTAATAACTACTTAGCACTTTTTTTATACAAGATTGGTCGAGTTAGCATTATGTAGATAATAACTATATTTCATAATTCGATGATACATAAAATTACAAAGTGCAAAAGAAAGTCTATAAAACCCCATAACAAATTGAATACAAAAAGAACTACCAAAGTGTGAATAAACAACGATCCAGCAGTCGACTGTTGACCAGTCTGAGAATATATACACCCCAGCTACCCCATATGATCCATAGAAGTGGAACTAAATACCTTGTCAAATATGTAATAGTAATACAATTGTTACCTAGGCATGCTTCTTCCATCGAAAGCATCTTTTGCAAAAGTGGCAGTCTCTGCATCTGAGAATTGCACCAGCGCCTAAACAATTGTACATAGAATAAGCTTGTGCTCATAGGAAAAAAAAAGGACAATAAATAAGAGTGACCTATTACTAAACCTGGAATCCTGCTGTCTTCTCGAAAGTAGTAATCTTATGCACAAATCCAAAGGCTGAAAAAACCTGCAGAAGGGAATAATAAACTTTCAGGATGATATTTACTAAAATGAATCTTGACAATTGAACATGAAATGAACAATGCCTGGAGCCTTCTAAGGTATATTGTGTAAAAGTGATAATACCAACAAATCTAGAATTTCAGCATATGGCTTGGTTTAAATCTGCCTGGAGATTATAGTTACAATATAACTAATAATCAGTAACCTTATATGAAGGGGAAAAAAAGATAGAGAAGAAGAAAAAGGGAAAATTTTTATTGATATTTTATCTCAAACTCAAACAGAGACATTTTATCAAACAGGTGACATGCACTAATCCTTAAATCACAGTGTAAGGATTGACTCATTAATAGATCTGAAAGAGATGAAGAATGAAAGGAGATGCATATATGTTACAGATGAAAGAGATGCATAAAAGAGTCACCTGACTTTAGTCTGTGCCTACTAATTCACCTTCCAAATTGAATGCACTCAGACCTCATGGCTGCTAAGACTCGTCGAGCCCAGACATAATAACATTCAATCAAAACAAAACCTTCGTGAATCACACGTTTGACTTTCGATACTAATTTAGAAACTCAACTCATCAAAAAGGGGGGGCACCCCAAAAAAAAAAAAACTTTTTATAATCTTGATGAAAATAAGAAAAACCTATTTAGCCAATAATAGGAAAAAGATACAAGAGATAGAAAAGGAGGAAACTTACTTGAGGGGCGAACATTAATGGAGATTGGGTTGCTCTAGGGCTAGCAGGAGGAGATTGACCCATCAATTCAGAAGGTGCAGGGTTCCCAACCCCATCAGGTGCAGACATGTCATCGCTCACACTGTCACAACCTTCATCTTCTTCTTGTTCCGTGGAAAATTGTAAAATTGTTTTGTAAAATTGTAAAATTGTTTTCGACGGAATTCCATTTCCGTGGAAAATCTTCGACGGAATCATTTTTCCGTCGAAGATTTCATAAAAATTAATTTTTTTTTTAATTTTTTTTTTTGGAATTGTTTTCGACGGAATTCCATTTTCGTGGAAAATTTTCGACGGAATCATTTTCCGTCGAAGATTTCATAAAAATTAATTTCTTTTTGAATTTTTTTTGAATTGTTTTCGACGAAATTCCATTTCCGTGGAAAATCTTCGACGGAAACATTTTTCCGTCGAAGATTTCATAAAAATTAATTTCTTTTTGATTTTTTTTTTGGAATTGTTTTCGACGGAATTCCATTTCCGTGGAAAATCTTCGACGGAATCATTTTTCGTCGAAGATTTCATAAAAATTAATTTCTTTTTGATATTTTTTTTTTGAATTGTTTTCGACGGAATTCCATTTCCGTGGAAAATCTTCGACGGAATCATTTTTCCGTCGAAGATTTCATAAAAATTAATTTCTTTTTGATATTTTTTTTTTGAATTGTTTTCGACGGAATTCCATTTCCGTGGAAAATCTTCGACGGAATCATTTTTCCGTCGAAGATTTCATAAAAATTAATTTCTTTTTAAATTTTTTTTTTGAAATTGTTTTCGACGGAATTCCCTTTCCGTGGAAAATCTTCGACGGAAACATTTTTCCGTCGAAGATTTCATAAAAATTAATTTCTTTTTGATTTTTTTTTTGGAATTGTTTTCGACGGAATTCCATTTCCGTGGAAAATCTTCGACGGAATCATTTTTCCGTCAAAGATTTCATAAAAATTAATTTTTTTTTGATTTTTTTTTTGGAATTATTTTCGACGGAATTCCATTTCCGTGGAAAATCTTCGACGGAATCATTTTTCCGTCGAAGATTTCATAAAAATTAATTTCTTTTTAAATTTTTTTTTTGGAATTATTTTCGACGGAATCATTTTTCCGTCGAAGATTTCATAAAAATTAATTTCTTTTTGATTTTTTTTTTCGGAATTGTTTTCGACGGAATTCCATTTCGGTGGAAAATCTTCGACGGAATCATTTTTCCGTCGAAGATTTCATAAAAATTAATTTCTTTTTGATTTTTTTTTTGAATTATTTTCGACGGAATTCCATTTCCGTGGAAAATCTTCGACGAAATCATTTTTCCGTCGAAGATTTCATAAAAATTAATTTCTTTTTAAATTTTTTTTTTGAATTGTTTTCGACGGAATTCCCTTTCCGTGGAAAATCTTCGACGGAAACATTTTTCCGTCGAAGATTTCATAAAAATTAATTTCTTTTTGATTTTTTTTTTTGGAATTGTTTTCGACGGAATTCCATTTCCGTGGAAAATCTTCGACGGAATCATTTTTCCGTCGAAGATTTCATAAAAATTAATTTCTTTTTAAAATTTTTTTTTGGAATTGTTTTCGACGGAATTCCCTTTCCGTGGAAAATCTTCGACGAAAACATTTTTCCGTCGAAGATTTCATAAAAATTAATTTCTTTTTGATTTTTTTTTTGGAATTGTTTTCGACGGAATTCCATTTCCCGTGGAAATTTTTCCGTCGAAGATTTCATAAAAATTAATTTCTTTTTAATTTTTTTTTGGAATTGTTTTCGACGGAATCATTTTTCCGTCGAAGATTTCATAAAAATTAATTTCTTTTTGATTTTTTTTTTGGAATTGTTTTCGACAGAATTCCATTTCCGTGGAAAATCTTCGACGGAATCATTTTCCGTCGAAGATTTCATAAAAATTAATTTCTTTTTAATTTTTTTTTTTGGAATTGTTTTCGACGGAATCATTTTTCCGTCGAAGATTTCATAAAAATTAATTTCTTTTTAATTTTTTTTTTTGGAATCGTTTTCGACAGAATTCCATTTCCGTGGAAAATCTTCGACAGAATCATTTTCCGTCGAAGATTTCATAAAAATTAATTTTTTTTGATTTTTTTTTTGATTATTGAATTCCATTTCCGGAAAATCTTTCATTTTTCCGTCGAAGATTTCATAAAAATTAATTTCTTTTTAAATTTTTTTTGGAATTATTTTCGACGGAATCATTTTTCCGTCGAAGATTTCATAAAAATTAATTTCTTTTTGATTTTTTTTTTTGAATTATTTTCGACAGAATTCCATTTCCGTGGAAAATCTTCGACGGAATCATTTTCCGTCGAAGATTTCATAAAAATTAATTTTTTTTGATTTTTTTTTGTATTGTTTTCGACGGAATTCCATTTCCGTGGAAAATCTTCGACGGAATCATTTTTCCGTCGAAGATTTCATAAAAATTAATTTCTTTTTAATTTTTTTTTTTTTGAATTGTTTTCGACGGAATTCCCTTTCCGTGGAAAATCTTCGACGGAAACATTTTTCCGTCGAAGATTTCATAAAAATTAATTTCTTTTTGATTTTTTTTTTTGGAATTGTTTTCGACGGAATTCCATTTCCGTGGAAAATCTTCGACGTAATCTTTTTCCGTCGAAGATTTCATAAAAATTAATTTCTTTTTGATTTTTTTTTTGAATTGTTTTCGACGGAATTCCATTTCCGTGGAAAATCCGTCGAAGATTTCATAAAAATTAATTTCTTTTTAAATTTTTTTTTTGGAATTATTTTCGACGGAATCATTTTTCCGTCGAAGATTTCATAAAAATTAATTTTTTTTTGATTTTTTTTTTGAATTGTTTTCGACGGAATTCCATTTCCGTGGAAAATCTTCGACGGAATCATTTTCCGTCGAAGATTTCATAAAAATTAATTTTTTTTTGATTTTTTTTTTTGAATTGTTTTCGACGGAATTCCATTTCCGTGGAAAATCTTCGACGGAATAATTTTCCGTCGAAGATTTCATAAAAATTATTTTTTTTTGATTTTTTTTTTTGGAATTGTTTTCGACGGAAATCTCTTTCCGTGGAAAATCTTCGACGGAATCATTTTTCCGTCGAAGATTTCATAAAAATTAATTTTTTTTGATTTTTTTTTGAATTATTTTCGACGGAATTCCATTTCCGTGGAAAATCTTCGACGGAATCATTTTTCCGTCAAAGATTTCATAAAAATTAATTTCTTTTTCATTTGTTTTTTGGAATTATTTTCGACGGAATCATTTTTCCGTCGAAGATTTCATAAAAATTAATTTCTTTTTTTTTTTTTTGGAATTGTTTTCGACGGAATTCCCTTTCTGTGGAAAATCTTCGACGGAATCATTTTTCCGTCGAAGATTTCATAAAAATTAATTTCTTTTTGATTTTTTTTTTGAATTGTTTTCGACGGAATTCCATTTCCGTGGAAAATCTTCGACGAAATCATTTTTCCGTCGAAGATTTCATAAAAATTAATTTCTTTTTAATTTTTTATTTTTTGAATTGTTTTCGACGGAATTCCATTTCCGTGGAAAATCTTCGACGGAATCATTTTTCCGTCGAAGATTTCATAAAAATTAATTTCTTTTTAAATTTTTTTTTTTGAATTGTTTTCGACGGAATTCCCTTTCCGTGGAAAATCTTCGACGGAAACATTTTTCCGTCGAAGATTTCATAAAAATTAATTTCTTTTTGATTTTTTTTTGAATTATTTTCGACGGAATTCCCTTTCCGTGGAAAATCTTCGACGGAATCATTTTTCCGTCGAAGATTTCATAAAAATTAATTTCTTTTTGATTTTTTTTTTGGAATTGTTTTCGACGGAATTCCATTTCCGTGGAAAATCTTCGACGGAATCATTTTTCCGTCGAAGATTTCATAAAAATTAATTTCTTTTTAATTTTTTTTTTGAATTGTTTTCGACGGAATTCCATTTCCGTGGAAAATCTTCGACGGAATCATTTTTCCGTCGAAGATTTCATAAAAATTAATTTCTTTTTGATTTTTTTTTTGGAATTGTTTTCGACGGAAATCCATTTCCGTGGAAAATCTTCGACGGAATCATTATCCGTCGAAGATTTCATAAAAATTAATTTATTTTTGATTTTTTTTTTGAATTGTTTTCGACGGAATTCCCTTTCCGTGGAAAATCGTCGACGGAATCATTTTTCCGTCGAAGATTTCATAAAAATTAATTTCTTTTTGATTTTTTTTTTGGAATTGTTTTCGACGGAATTCCATTTCCGTGGAAAATCTTCGACGGAATCATTTTCCGTCGAAGATTTCATAAAAATTAATTTCTTTTTGATTTTTTTTTTGGAATTGTTTTCGACGGAATTCCATTTCCGTGGAAAATCTTCGACGGAATCATTTTTCCGTCGAAGATTTCATAAAAATTCTTTTCTTTTTCATTTTTTTTTTTGGAATTGTTTTCGACGGAATTCCATTTCCGTGGAAAATCTTCGACGGAAACATTTTTCCGTCGAAGATTTCATAAAAATTAATTTCTTTTTGATTTTTTTTTTGAATTGTTTTCGACGGAAATCCCTTTCCGTGGAAAATCTTCGACGGAATCATTTTTCCGTCGAACATTTCATAAAAATTAATTTCTTTTTGATTTTTTTTTGAATTATTTTCGACGGAATTCCCTTTCCGTGGAAAATCTTCGACGGAATCATTTTTCCGTCGAAGATTTCATAAAAATTATTTTCTTTTTGATTATTTTTTTAGATTGTTTTCGACGGAATAATTTTTCCGTGGAAAATCTTTGACGGAATTCCTTTTCCGTGGAAAATCTTCGACGCAATATATTTTCCGTTGAAATTTCCGTCTTTAATTTGGACGGAATATTTTCCGTCGAAAATTTCCGTCGAAAATTTCCACTTTTCTAGT